>WEKY01008933.1:0-13797 GCA_013390045.1 Picathartes gymnocephalus | reverse complement strand
TCTGCCCAGGGAGGTGGTGGAGTCACTGTCCCTGGATGTTTTTATAAAAACACTTGATGAAGCACTCAGTGCCATGGTTTAGCTGATAATATGTTAGGTCATAGGTTGGACTTGATTTCAAAGATCTTTTCCAAACTAGATTCCTCTGTGATTCTGTGATACTGGCTTTTTAATTTTTTTTTAATCTTCACTTATGTTTTTTAAGTTTTACTTTTCCATAACTAGTGGGATTCTAATAACATGTTCTATAGCTTCCTTGATGTCCTTTAGTATTGCAATTCAGCCAGACAGAGGACTAATTCAAAGAGGAGGAAAGTGGGAATGGCTCTACTGTTTCATTTACTGATCACTCTTACAGGGAACAGGAAAATGGGAATGGGTACCTGCAATATAGTGAGAAAGTCAAATTACTAACAGAAACAATCAGCTATTATTACATTAAGTAATTGTCATTCAATCCAGCACTTGCACAGTGAATGCAAAATAAGTCAGTCTTTGACATCTCATCAGTATTGCTGCATAGACAATTTGTCAGATTATTAAAAATATTGCTACCTGCAAGCTGGCATTGGGGTATCCCCAGACAGAGGGTTAATGCTTAATCAAGTGGTGTCACATTAGAGAAGGCCTCTATTAATCAGTAATGAAATGGTTTATAAAATTTATTCGTTGCTTCTAATCCAGTAATTTTTTTTTTTTTTATGGCAATATTAGTGTATTCTTACACTAATTTACTGCACTTCTGCCATGGTGCAGTAAAATTGAACGGGATTAACAATGCCACGTTGAGAATTAGTAAATCCATTATTAGGATTGGTTTCCATTGCTTCAGAAGGAAAAACATGTCCATATTGCTAATTCCAATAATTTACGAAGTCTGTAACACAGGGAGTGGAATGCAAAGGAATCTTCCTGTGTAGATGCTTTGAGTTGGATTTTCTTTCCCAGAACACTCTAAGAGTTCACAGATTATGAGAGAGTTCCATACAAAACCAACCTCCAACCCTCAAATCTCCCAGTGCTCCTTAGCAGAACTGAAATATCTAGGAAGCCCTTCAATCTTTCATCTCAGTTTAAGGCCAAACGAAAATCTCTCAAAATTTCAAATTTTTCTGCAGCCACCTCCCTGATCCGGGCACACCCAGATGTCTGTGGAAGATGGCAAGGATGGGACGTTTGGTACATTATTGGGAGGATTGTGCTTGCTGGGGCCGGAGCAGAGGTTTGCAGCTTTTCTGCAGATCCATGCTGGTGGCTGGTGTGGGAACCCCAACGAGGAGCAGTCTGCTTCGTGCCTGGGATGTGCTTGTGATTCACCAGCTCCTCTTGTGACACAATAATTCAGCATGGTGTTTTGTTTGAGACTGGCAAGCACTACTGGGATTCAGCAATCCTGGAGAATCCTACGGAGGAGATACCTTTGTGTGCACGAAGCGGTTGGCTTTGTTCTGCTCTCACAAATGAACCTGGGGGACTTCTGTCATATCAAGAAGCGTAAGTGAAAACAGAATTAAATCGTAAGTGCGTAGATTATGTTCAGTTCCCAGTGGAAATTGCACTGAGAGTTGGGCAGAGTTAAAGAAGAAGAGCTATCATGGGACCATTGGGGCAAGAGGGAGCCGTAGTCCAGGAGAAAGCTGCAGGAACTGGCAGGATGAGAGCTGGAAAAGATAACAATGAAGCAAGGACTGATGGATGGAAAAAGCTAATCTTGAAAGGTTGCTTGGGAAAGAACAAAGCTCTGCAGAAGCTGTTGCTGTCCCTCACACTGGGGACATACCAACAATCGAACGTCTCTGTGGTTTTGCGTTTGCAAACTTAGGTGTTGCAGGTCAGAACTTGCAAAAAATTAAGGCTTCAGTCTCATATGAAAGTGCGGTATTTCGTGGCTTCATTCCCATAGCCAGGGAACAAAATCCTGACACATCATTTTGCCTAGATGCCTGTTGTCACAATGAAAGACGAGATCTACGCTATGAGAAATCCAGGAAAAGTTAATCTGCGGAATGAAGTGTGTCTGCACAAAGAAGGATGTGTGACTAAGCAGGGCTACATGTATATAAAACATCATCTGTGTGTCTGTACAAATCTGATTTCACCGTTTTTGAAATAATAGGGCATTTTGAGACTGAAAGAATTAATTTTGCTGTCCTCTTTAGCTCTGATGATTGTCAAAATAATTACCTACAAATTATTTTACTATTTCATTTAATGAAAATCAGAATTGTTCTTTTTACCAAGACAAAGCAAAATTTCATAATTTAATTTCCTGCAGTACACAAATTTTGTTTTTCACCATCTCTGCTCATTAGGCTTTAAATATAAGAACTTTTCAAGTTGGAGAACCTGGTATTTATCCTTCTCAAAATCTGGATCCAGAGCAAGGTGCCAGGTCCTGATTCACTGAAAGTTAGACTGACTTTCATGGGAATTTGATTAGTCTGTGTGTGAAACCCATTTTCCCAGCTGTGAATCTGCTGGTTGAGCTAAAGCCAGTCCTGAGCCACCTGTTCCTGCCTGTGGGGCCTGAGGCAGTGACCAGATAGCAATTCTGATATTTATGAATAAAAAGGCATAAATGCATTTCCTTGACAAACTCCTGAGACTGTTCCTTTTTATTCTCACAGAGCGTGGGAATGTCTCATTTTTGATTGGGGCTTGTGCCAACACAAGAAACTGTATTAAGATTCATGGTGACCAAGGTAGAAATGAACTGAAATTACTATTTAAGAAAGCAAAGCAAAAATCCTACATTTGGAAAGAATTTATGATCCCTGACAGTTGAATTTTCAGAGAAATGAAACACAGTTTTGTTTGAGCCAGCATGACAGCAGGTTTCAACATCTATTTTCTACACTAATCTAAGTGAAAACTGCTGATTGTCATGTTTGTTCCAATCAGAGACCTGCCACAGTTGCCTTAAATTTTCTTGCACAACGAATCGCTACTGATGGCACTGCTGGTACTTCTGCAGCTGATATCATGTAGCTAGACAAACTCATTATCAGCATTATGGATGTTAACACTCAGGAAGAGCTATCAGCCTACCCAGGGAACAAAGGGAAATGGGCAAGCACACAGAAGTTATTTTTATGGAGAGTTGTTTTAAGAAGCAGTGATGCATATTGCACTGTTTGCATGCAGGTCCTGAGCCAGTGGGATGGAGCCATATCTGAAGAGTGTATTTGCCTATATGGAATAATTGCAGATAAGGAAAAAGTAACCTATGAAAGGAAATGGTTCATTTCAGTGACTTATCTCTGATCAGTTCTTGCTAGTGGATTCTATCCGTGTATTTAAATGTCCTTAAATTCATCACATAGGGTACAACTTATGTCTTTAAAAATCCTTAGCTGTCACTGGGAAGTGGGTGAGCATAGAAGGGAAGATTCTCCTGTTTGGCAGCCTTACATCTGTTGTAATGCTGCCACAGAGATCATGTGTGTAGAGTTGCAGCTGAAGACCAGATGGGAAAGGTTGGAAGTCAGGGATTTCCACCTTCGTAGGGCAACAATTCTGTGGGCAGCAAGATGCGGTCACCCGGCCAGATCCAAAAAAACCATGGCTGGATTTTGTGGTCAAACTCTCAGCCAGGGAATGGGAAGGAGGGATCTAACCCTATGAGAAACTTTGTGTGTTTGGGGACGCACTTACATAAATATGTCCTGGTTTGAACATTTCCCTCTGTGTGAATAGGCCCCTGTTTGCTTTGGGGCACATCTGAGCCATTGGACTGTACACTGGGCATCTCTCTCAGTTCTTCAGCAGTTTTTGAGTTTGGTAAGACATGTCCTTAGGAGACAACCAGCCCCAAATACCTGCAGCTGGGGGACTGATAACATTTTTTCTGGCCCCTGCTTCAGTTTGGAGAGAAAATAAATTTAAATTGTTTCCTCCTTCTGCTTTTGTAGAACCTCTCTTGTTCCCTGTCTGCTTTGCCATTACTGCATAAAACAGATATTGCAGTTTGAGCAGCCAGCCTGGCTGAGGCTTTCAGCCTGTGGAGGGGTCTGGCAGCAAGTGGGAATGCCTGTGGGATGGAGCAACTTCCTACTTCACCCACTGCCTAAAGTTGAGTATGGAGCCCTCCACCTTCCCTGGCATTTCCCAGCCAGCCCTCGTGGGAGCTCCTTGCTCCGGACGGTTACGAGACCATCCTGCCCAGGGCCTGGCACAAACCCCGATCTGACTGTCTGTGTCACCTCTGTGCCAGCCTATGTCCTCGCGCTGGAGGGGGCTGAGCCAGCTTTCCCTCTTTTTTGGGTAACTGGGCTCCCATCCCAGCCCTGGCTGTGGAGTCAGTGAGGGGTTGTGGCAGCGGCTCAAAGCCGAGCTCACGGCAAGTACAGCGGAGGTATCGATTACAGCCACAGAGAACAATCCCTGCTGCTGGCACTCCGAGCACTGCTGCGGGAGCTCAGCTGCCTCTTCAGGGGCCTCCCAGTGCTGCACCAGGCTCCTGGTAGTACTGGGCAACCCAGCCCCTCGGGGTCTCTCTTACACAGCTCACACACATTTGGACGTGACACAAGGGTGCAAAGAACCATAGCTCCAGCTTGGCACGAAATGGAAAAACTTCTACAGGAGTTTTCCAAACCCTGCAGAACTTGCAGACCTCTTTGTTCACTTGTTCACATTTGCTTTGGCCTCCTTGCTTTATTTAATTTAGGGGCATCCGCAGAATGCAATTAAGCAAGGCATCGTTAAGGGAATTCATTCATTGCTGCCTCTAGATTTTCAGAACTCCTGACAGGCAAGTGAGGCTTCCAGACTGGTGAAATCTGCAGGGAACCTCCTGAAAATCTCATATGACAGGGAACAAGTGTGAATTTCAGGAAGCAAAATGGTCAGAATCAATATGCAGCTGTATAAATGCTTCTCTGAGGGCAATTTCATAGTGCTGTACTTTCAGTTTTGCCTGGAATTTTTCTGGAATGGTTTTCAACATCAAAAGTGTAGGCAAACACATGGTTATCTCTTTCAATGGGAAGCCTCCACCCTTCAAAAGGAGGCTGAGCCTTCAGTAATTTGATTCTAAATAAGCATGTAATTATAGATTTCAATATTAAACTCTTCCAATATCAAACCCTTTTCCCTGAGAAGGCTGCAGATCTGGGCCTTGACATGTGTGGCTCAGTGACTGTAGGACAAGCAGCATTTTCAATTAACCCCGGAGTTTTCAGCAGAACTGGCTTTTTACATTATTCCTGTCCCAGCTAGGACAAGTTTATCTGAGAAACTTAAATGGTATCTCAAGTACTGCAGAAAGGGTTTGCTTGCAGACCTTTGAAAACAGTAACAAAACCTTCGCTGAAGATATTTGTTTCTTCTCTGGGTCAGAAGCAGGAGCAGCTTCATCTGAGAAATGTCAGAGGTACCTGTGTAAAAGAAGACAGAGTCTGTCATGTCATCAGGCTTTCAGGTATATACCCTCTCTGAAATGTGGACAAAAAGTTGCCTTTTTCCGTCCTTATCCTCTACCTGATGCCAAGACAGACAAGGTCTCAGGCATCTTCTGTGGCATGGCTCCACTGAGCACAGCCTGAGAGGCTCTGCTGAGCAGGTGTTTATTGCAGCGTGCCCAAGTCAGAATTGTCCTGCACTGCACCTGGCTTCTGCTCACTTGCATCTCAGGCGTGCCCCAACATAGCAGGCTGTTTGAAAAGCTCAAGCTACGCCCCTCAGGATAAATTGCTTTTAAATTTGGGTGTATTCAATTGTACGTCAAGTGTTTCATAATGCATTTTTGCAGAGCAGGAAAAAACGTAGGGAAAATCCTTAAACTTCCCAAGTTGTTGCATTTTGATGCAGTGATGCAGAGTTTAGTATCTTGAGCAGATTTGCTTTCTCCTGTATGCAGTATTTCTATTTTAATTATCCTAATGAAAGCTCTCCATGCTTTTATTTTGGTTTTATCCTTTAAAAAACCAGGCTAGATATTCAGCTGGAATATAGTGGTGCATGGTGCTTTACACCACCAGAACACTTTGCCCACAGTGTGCTCATGTAGGTAGTTGCTCTTCTGAATTTGAACACTGTTTTTGAAAAAAAGCTTGGTAAAAATGACAAAGTAAGGCTGAAAGGAGTTAAGGATCATGAAGACCCAACCAAAGAGAAACTGGAGGGAGAGGCAAAACAACGCCAAAAAGATGACCACTGTGACAAGCTCTCTATCCATCTGTAGTGGGTTTTCTTCTGAGCACATCCCAGCAGAAGCTGCCACATAACGTCCTCTGACACCTGCAGTCCGTGATGCTGCTCTGGGCTTGAAGTAAGAGCTGCCGTCGGGCTCACTGCTGGGGGAGCAGCAGCAGCGTAAGATCGCTTCACAGAACCGCACTCAGAAGCGTGCCTGCGTTTGGCTGCAGGCTCACGTTACAGCTCCTGCTCAGCCTGCACTCGGGGATCCCAGACAGTAGGATGGGGAACCTGAAAATTCTGCCAAGGATGCCTGGAAATCTCAGCGAGGCTGCTCCCTGCTCCACCAGTCACGGCTCTCCCCCCAGTCACCGTACCTGGCTGCAGCCACCGGGGCTGCTCCGGGCTCCGGAGGGGAATGGGCTCTGGAAGGGAACAGGGATACAGCCTACAGTAGTGTCACGTGGCACTGCCTGGTCTGGGAAGTGGGTTGAAGTGAATACAGTGGTGGAAATTTATCCCAGCATCTTCTGTCCTGAGTAGATTTCTCTGTCCTGAGCTCCTCTGCCACACCTCTGCTTTTGTGCTCATCCCTTCAGGGGGTTGCTGTCAGGGTCAGGCACTTGGAAGGGTGCTCAGGTTATCCAAGGCACAGGATGGGTGTGTGAGAGTTGTCATTTCGTTTCTCACAAATCCTACAAGGTGCAGAAAACCCACAGGTGTCCTGCAGGGAGGTGTGGCGAGCGCCTGGCATGGAGGGACGGGCCTCCCAACCGGGGGCACTGGGAAGGGCAGCGGGGGCTGGCCTTTACACAAGGTGTTCTCCTGGGACAGACACAGGTCAGGGAGCAATCCTTTTAGCCTCCTGCACCTGATGTTTCATTAAATCTTCCAGGTACTGCCCGTGTCCTCTCTGATCCAACAATGCCTCTTTGGATAAGATGGATTTGGGCCAGGCTGTGTCAACTCTTACTGCGTGCAGAATGGCTTCTGCATTTGCCTGCCCAGTCTGATGGTGAAGAAAAGGCTTTTCTGTTGATTGTGATTGCCCTGAATCTGAAAGAAACTACAGTAAATAAATTCCAAATGTATTCTGTTACACAAAAAAAAAAAACCCCTAACTGAGCTAGAGGGAAGTAAGTAACCATGCGTTTGCTTCACAGGCACCAAAACTGCCACCCTGAAACCTGTTCTTTCCTCCCTCACTCTCACCCTTGCCCAGCAAATCCCTCAATAACAAGCAACATGGTTTCAGTGTCACACTGTAAGCAACCGTTTTCCCCCAGAAATGATGAGTGTAAATCAACTACAGGTGGGATTAAGACCACTTGGCAGTTCTGCTGATGTTTATATATTGAGTTAGTATGAACCTTAATTAATTTTACAACACTAAATAAAAAAAAATCTAAGGATAATAAGTTAACTGTGAGTGATATCATTTGGAGATAAGGGATTTAAAAGAATCAATAGATAGAATATATGCTAGGGTCAGAAAAAGCCTTTTCACTCAGTTATTCTGGGCTTTCCTCTCAAAGTTTATCCTGCATCATCTGTGCGTAGGTGAGGAGATGATGGTGCTCCTCTCTCCTGTGCTTGGCAGCTGAAATCAGTGTGCCTTTGTGAGCACTGTGGTGGATGGAGCTGCACCTATCGTAGCCTGGCTCAAAAGCATGGTGTCTTAGGTTACAATGTAAGATGTAACCGAAAGTATGTATTCTATCACCATCTTCATCAGCTGTTAAAGCAGGTGGGGCAGTATTCTTTATCTCTTCCATGACTCATCCCTGATAACTCCCTCGGGGCGGGGTGGGGGGGGAGATGTTTGCTGCTAATGGGCCATGGAGTCTGACTGCAGACTCATAAAATGACATCATCCTACTGTGAGATGCTCTGCCCGGGGGAGGAGCCAAGCATTCCCACCTGGATCTAATCTGAGGTTTAGAACACCATGGGCAGCCTTCCCTACTGGATTCCCAGAGGATAAGAGCTCCATAAGCACCACTGGGCCTTCACAGGAAGATCAGACCCTTCTAAGGATCACCACTTCAACAGAACCACAAATATCATTTCAACAGGACTGCAGCCACTGCTTAATGGGACTGCTAGCACCACCCTTACCAACAGGGTTGTATCCTGACTCCGTCAGCTTTAACCAGTATTTTCTGCCTTTGTTTTAATCTTCCTATTAAATTGTAATGCTGACTTGGAATCTCCCACCGGTTTGTTTTCAAACTAGTATACATGGGAACAGGTAGTGTATTTAATATGTGAAAGCAATCTAGGACTTGGAGTCTTTGCAGGAGACAACTGGGGCTTCCTTTCTGTCCCTTCCCTCTATGTGTGGAAAAAAAAAAAATACATATACTCCCAATGTTTTCCTCTTTTGAAGATGGAAATTGTCATTGACTATGTAAATTCAAAGGGAATTCCTCCACTGACTAAAGTGCTTTCAGCCTAATTGCTGGAAGAATTTGAAGAGGCAGCTCAGCTGTGTTTGGGGCAGGGGGCTTCGATGGAAGTGGGATTAAGGCATTTTTGCTGGATGGAGCCAGCAGCCCCCAGCAGGTCAGTGAGTGGGGAAGGGCAGTTTCAGCACTGAAGCACACTGAAGGTTGGCTGCTCTGTACAGGTACTGAGAAATCAGAGTGCAGAAACCAGAGAATATTCGTTGTTTTCATCTTTTACTTTCACTGAGGGACATTCACAATATTAACACCTTTCTAGGAGATCTTCTGTTGAAGTTCATGTATTTATGCTTCTTGTTATTGTTGATAGACCTCTAAGTGGGGGTTGATGAAGGCATCTGCAGTGGGATGGAGCTGCTAGGGGGGGAATGGGTGTAAGGAGAGACAGGAGAATACAGCAGAGGGGTTACATGGTTTCTTGGAGCTGGGAGCTGGCTTTGGAAGTGGGCAGCCTCAGGCCACCCACCAAATGGGCTGGTGTCCTAACAATAAGACAGAGGACAACAGAGGGGACTTCAGGAATATAACCCCAAAATTTTGCTGTGGTCAAGTTGCTTCCTGTGTTTGAGCCTTCAGGAGAGGTGAGGATAAGCACACAGGTCAGTGCATCCTAAAAGACTGCTCTGCGGAGTGGATGCTGGTGCTCAGGATGTCATGTGGTGTAAAACTGGATACCCTTGCATGAGAGAGAAGGGGCAATAGCAGGAGGGAATGATTGAGACAGTGAGTGATAGAAACACCAGGACGGGATGTTCTCAGTGGTCTTCCAAAATTCATGTTGTCATCATACTAAATAATGGTGTGTTTCTGTGCAGTGATAAATACTGCTCTTCTGAATGCTGTGCTCTCTTCACTGATTTATTTGTTACGAGTTATATCAATGACCCATCTTTCATAATTAAGTTGACATGCTCTTTAGTGCCCTTGGCAAGTGTTACTCAAAATAATGCAACCTAAAATATCATATCTCCATCTCCACAGCTGAAATTTGCCTGCTAATGCTCTCCCAGTGATGTCCTCGAGTGGTGACTGGAGGTAAAATGCTGTGGGAAGAAATGGCAGTGTGTTGGTTGGGAATAGCTCTGCATTTCTGTAGTTGGAGTTCCAGGGCATAGCTGTTGTTTTGTTTCTTCTCTTTCCAGCCAAAAATTCGCAGATTGTTGGAGATAAAATAATGACAAGGTAGTAAAATCCCAGGAAAGTAATTGGTGAGGGATAGCTTGTTGTTAACAAATAATGTTGTAGCATACAACATTAGCTACAAACTTCCTCATATTCAGCAGGGAGAAATAAAAAGAACACAAAAAGTGAAAGGGATCATTAACTGAGCAGGTGTTGTGGTTGGTTTTATGGTTTATTGTTAGTCTGTTCTGCATTACCTGGTTCATTCCTGTTTCCCCCAGGTATTTGGTTCCACCCGTGTCCATCATACCCTGTTTCTCCACCCCTTACTTGAAGCTGTATCCACCCCTGAGATGTCAATCCTTCCCTTCCCCTGCCTACCCTCTGGAGAATTCTCCTTTCCCTACCTCCCTGTTGGGTTGATTCAAACATGTTCCTCCCCTGTGGTCACCCTATTGGTTTAACAGTTGCCATCTCCTGAGATCTGCCCCCTGCTTTAAAAAC
The DNA here is from genome assembly GCA_013390045.1 of Picathartes gymnocephalus. Taxonomy (NCBI): domain Eukaryota; kingdom Metazoa; phylum Chordata; class Aves; order Passeriformes; family Picathartidae; genus Picathartes; species Picathartes gymnocephalus. The sequence continues at coordinate 3,568 of WEKY01008933.1, read as the reverse complement.
CCCTGCAGAAGGGAGAGCAGGCTCTCTTTGGCCTGTTGATTCGAGGACATTAAAGCTATGTTGGAAACCTGTGCCAAAGGGCCTCCGTTGCCTCTTTCTCCTTGCCGACGCCTTTGGATTACAGTCTCGCTCTGCCCTGGCTGCTGTGGGCTGGGGAGCTGCTGCTCTCGTTGTGGACCTCTCGGGGAAAGCCCACGTACGGCACAGCCTTGCTGCCGGGCAGCTAAGAGCTGCGTCAGGCGGGGAAGAGCAAAAGTGTTCACAAAGGCTGCAGGGGAGGAAAGAGTAGAAAGTTAAGGAAAGAAAAATAGTTACATGAGAAATCTACAGAAAAGTTTTGGATTGTGTCAGATGAGTTCCATATCTACTCTTATTTCCTGAAGAAAGCCCAATCCCACCCTGAGAGAAACATGAACACAGAGCTGTTCACAACAGCCCTCTGAAGAGAAAAGATACGTGTTTTGTTAAGCTGCTGCTCCTCTAGTACCCAAAGGAGCTGAATTCAGTTTCTGACCTCTTAAAATTTCACAGGTCACCTTGAGCCAAGGCTTGAATCCCTCTTGTCTGAGGGTTTAGTGACACATTCCTGTGCAGAAGGAGCTGTGAGCGGATTGATGGTGAGTGCTGGCTGGGAACTTTTCAGGAGCTTGTTTGCATGGAAGGAGCAGGGCTGTGAGCTTCGGCTTCCCCAGTGACAGACTCCTGGCCTGGTACAGCCGGGACATTGCTGCTCTTGGCCTTCTTGCCTGCCAGACCTATTAACTACACAGTGATCAGCCAGGCCATTAATTAGGGGCAGTTTGGGCTGGTGACGGCAAAGGGAGCAGAGCTCACCTGAAGGCTCATTCCCAGGGAGAGAGGGGAGCTGTGTCCTGCCCTGTGCCTCCCTCTTCCCCTGGCTATTGTCCTCCATGTTGCACTGGCCCTAGGCCCCCTTCACCCTGCCATGAGCCAGTTCAATGACATACCAGAATGTTATTTACATTTTTTTCCCCTCTTTTTCCTGATTGCTGTTTTCCATCATGTTAGTGCACCCAGGCAGGGCTTTGCTCTGAGCTAGAGCCAACAGAAGGCAGCAGCAGCAGAAAGCAGGCAGGAGGAGAGACTGGGAAGGAGGGGGCATCCTTTTTGGCAGCAAAGCTGATACCTTCTGATCGTGTCCTGTGGAGTCATACTCTGCCAATCATCCAATTAAATGGTTCTGCTAGCAAGGATGTGAGTGGAAGGCAGAAGAATAATACTGGGAGTCCAGAGCAAAATGAGATAAAATACTGTCCTGGAAGCAGACCAGCTCTGTGCTACGTAAACTTCATGCTTTGCAACCCTGGCATCACCTTCTTGGTGTATGAATAATGCTTACCATTTGGACAGCCTGTCCCAGATTTGGCTAACCTCGGAGTAGCTAAATAAAAGTCAAGCCTCTAGTGCCAAGCTTGTTCTATTGGCTTCCTTTAGAGATGGAAAAAAGGGACAGGCACACCAAGGGAGTGATACATGCAGCCTGGCTGGAGAGGGGGTTTGTCCCTCTCTGGAGGTGCCAGAGGAGCCAGGCCATTGCCCTTGCCCAAGGGGAGGCTCCTCTCTTTTAATGCACTCTTGTGTCCAGCTGGGATCACCATCAGCTGGGCTCTCTTGCTGGCAGAGAAACTGCCAAGCATGCTGCTCGTCATCCCCAGCTCCTAGTGAAGGCTGCAGTGCCTCCTCTGCTCCCAGGGAGGACCAGGGCCCCTGCCCCAGGCACCGAGTTGTTCGGAAACTTGTTCAGGAACTTGTCATCTCTCCTGGCAGGGGTAAGCAGTTCTGCCACATGGATGAAGCACACCTCGAGGGAGTGATGACAGGTAAGGTCTGGTGTCATTCCAGCCTGTGTGGGTGTCCCGGGGCACCTGTGTCATGAATTCCAGCCTTACGTGGGTGTCTCAAATCCGAAGGGCACAGATCAGACGTGCTGAGGCTGGGGATGCGCCAGTGGCCCTCCTGAGGCAGCTTCAGTCTGATGGAATGAGTCATCTGCTCCTTGTGTGCTTTCAGCATGGGGCAGGGAGGGTGTTCTCCCTTCTCTGGGGCAGGGCTTTTTCTCACAGTGTTGGTCTAGTCTGTTCTGGGACACTCCTGCCCCCCTCCTTTCCTGATGTGTACCCAAAAGGGAGGATGCTGTGGGACTGGGGATGTCCTGCTGGGAAGAGCAGGGAGTGTGTGAGGCCATGGCCCCAACACAGAACATTGCCCCCCATTAGGGTCTGGTGGTGTCCTTGGCAAGTGCAAGTGGTGGAGTTTGGGGCAGGGCTGAATGGCGAATACTGGTCAGCAAAATATTAAAATCTGGGTTATAAGTTTTCTTTATTGAAAATGTACTTTTCTGTAATGATTATTTTAAGATAGCCCTAATGCTCCAGGGTTCTCTTAATTATCTGAGTATATTCTATCCAAATCCATCCCCAGAATGGATGGTGCAAGGGCTCACAAAAGAAAAGGTAATGAGAATGTAAATGGAGATGTGAAATATCTATATGAGAAATCCAGATGCAATTGAGTTCTCAACAGTATACAGGTTGTTATTTATTCTGGAATGTAAGCAATGACTTAATCTGCTATAGGGTAAAGTTCTAAATTATAATCTGTTACCAGAATGCTCTAAAACCTTAGGGTTGGTAGCACACACATATATATATATATATAATGAGGGGGAGGTGTTGCCAAATGGAAATAGGAAATAAAAAAGGGCAGGGGGGGAGGGCAGGAAATGTGGATGAAATCAGGATCTTGACAGCAAAGCAAACCAAACCAGTGCATTTCTGAGATAGCCCACTGGGAACCATTCTTTTGGGTCATGATTTGGATACCAGACAAGTTAGTTCTAATTTTTATTTTGGCAGTGGATATGATGATAAAATATTTTAGGGTTTGAATTAGATTTAAAATTTAATTGTGTAGAAGATTCAGAACACAACAAATAGTAAATAATTCTAGTCGGTATGAGGCTCTTAATTTCAAGGCTGAAAATTATTTAGAAAACAAGTCTTTCCTTCTCATATTATTTCCCAAAAAAACCAAAGAGTGAACTTGGCAAGGCTTGATATAGGAAAACAGAAAATTACCAAGAGGCATTAGTACAGTTGATGTGAGTAAATAATTCTGTTTGCATTTTGGGGATATAATATTCTTGACTGAACTATCAGAGCTTGAGATATCTGGGCCTTTCATATGTATATTTGCATGTGTCATTCTGTTGTTGCAGATAAACAAGCATCTAGTTCTTTGCATGTATAATAATGTTATTATCAGTTCTGTGATAAGACCAAATGAAAGCACTTTCTTTCTTTCCTCTTGATGCAGCTTGGCAGCCAAAACATCCTTGGGTTTAGCAAACCTGAAAACAGTTTCCTGCAGTTTTGTGCAAAAGAAAAGAAGAGATGAAGGTTAAAGGATGAAATGAGCTTTCTGGTGTGAAGGGTTAGCAAAACCCCCAGGTCTAGCTGTGGAGGGGAGGAGAAATGAGGAATTGGTTTATCAAGTGGCGGTAATTGATGCTCAAATTCACAAACCACAGAATGAATTAGGTTGGAAA
>WEKY01008930.1:123918-136524 GCA_013390045.1 Picathartes gymnocephalus | reverse complement strand
GAGGCGCTGCCGGAGCTGAGCGACAGAGATGCCGTGTCTGAGCTGACGTCTGATCTGAACATCATTCTTGTTGTGTCGCTCTCTGTCGTGTCCTTATTATTCATTTCCACAGTCATTTTTGTTTTTTTCTTTAAATGTCGACAGTCGAGGAGCCCTCCCATTTTTATAACTTCTGATAAGGAGCTGTATTCCACATTGGGCTCAAAAGCACCCTACAACTACTGCGGCAGCACACTGCCCTTGCCCTATTCCTACGAGGTGTGCTTAGCCTCCGAGTCGGGGCAGAAGGACTTCACGTCCCCGAGACCAGGGACGGCAGCCTTGTCTGCCCGTCTCTTGTCCGGTGATCCGGGGTCAGGCACTCATACCGGGAAGGACCCTCCTAGCCCCGGGAGCTCGGCACAGGTGAGCTTCTTTCCTATGGTCTCTCTCTGTGGGTTTGTGTGAATCTTTTTTTCCTGTGTTCTGTTGTCGGTGATCAGTGGGCAACCGGCAACGTCCCGGCACGCTGCTCAATAGCTCAGGGGCGTGGGAGTGTGAGTGGGTCTGTATGTGAGATCTTGACTCATCCTTTTCACCTGCCTAGTCTTATCCGCAAAATGCTGATTTTCCCTGAGGAGCGACGCAATGTTGTCGCGACTTCTGTCTGCCCTGGAGAAGGACATACAGGTGCGAGTTTCACCTCACCGGAGTGGTGAGGCGGTCTCGGGCTGGAGTGGGAACAAAATGTCGTGCAGTCTGAAGCTGAGACAACCCTTTCGCCTTGTGTTAGTGACCTCTAATTATCTCAGCCACGTTTGTGCGCTTTCATGTGATAACGATGTGTGATCTATCCCGCCGTGTTTACTCAGTGGGGGCAGCCACGCTGATACCCTCCTTTTCTGGCAAGCTCGGTTCTTGAGTGCTCTGAACCCCTTTAACAGAGGGTGTTGTGTACACCCGTAATTTCACATATCCCCTCCGTCTGTAGAGCCGGAGCTGGTGCTTCAGTGTAGCTCCAAGCCTGGCATCGAGCAGAAGGAGCTTTTTGCTCCCTGATGCCACCGGCATCTCTGGAACCTCAGCGGAGTCGGGAAAGATGCCGAAGTGAGCGCTTCAGGCTGGGATTTGGCTTAAACCCGTACCCGAAGGAATTCCTGGTGCAGGGGAAGGCGTCTTCCTCTTTATATGTCATACGTTTCCACTCGTGTCCCTCCAAACGGCACTTTCAGGCTCTCTGAAGCGTTCGCTTCTATATTCAGGGTTCCCATCAAGGTGGAGGAGACGTAATATCTCCCGATTAATCGAAGTACTGTATATGAAAATGTTCTGTCTTCCCTGCCTTTCCCGAGATCTCTTTTCTACTCATCTCTCCGCTGCTTGGTCATCCCACTACAGCTGGGATTAAACGGACAAGGTACTCTGGTACGAGTGGCGTGTGCACTCATAGGATGGGAAATTACTTGAGAACTGTGGTCCCCACGTTCCAGAAATTGTGTGGTAGATCGCGTGTAGGAAAAACCCGAAATGGGAAGGGATTGGAAAAAGGATTCAGAGCTTACAGTGGTTGGAAAAAGGATTCAGAATTTATTTCAGAGTCCCTGAAGTCTATTTCAAGATTTGGGTAGAAGAGAGCTGTGGATTTTCTTGGGTTTAGATGATATGTAAGAAAGAAAGATAATTTGGATTTGGTTTTTCTGTGAGAAAAGAGGTGCTTTGGGAACGTTAGAAGACTAACATTGTTTTTTATCTGTGTGAACCCTATACTTTTATCACATTGTGTGGACAGGTGATAAGAATGATTAATAGCTCTGATAAAGTTTTATCTTTTGATGACGATTAATCAGGAGAAAAGGAAACAGCTGAACATGTAGATAGGACAGATTGCTCCGACTCTTTTGATGTTGCCGGCTCTTCATGCAAGCGCAGAACTACTGAGTCTCTGTTTGGATGCCATGTGCTCACGGCAGCTTTTAGGATTGTGCGGGGCGAGGACACGCAGACAGAGTCGAGATGCCTCTCGCTCTGGCGAATGTCGTTGTCCAGCGCTGTGCGGGTGGTTTGCAGCCCCTACACAACGAACTCAGCCACCACAATTAGCGGGGTAACAAATAACCTGCCACAAGTTTCCGAGCCAGTTCTGCAAGGTTTTGAGAGCCTCCATAAGTCAATGAACGCGTGGGCGCTGATTTCCAGTCAGGTTTTTGCCGGACATCGCTGTCCCTTCCTGTCAGTCTCGGCCGTGGGATGACAGCTGGGCGCTGTGTCACAGCCGGCTTTTCACAGGGTTCCTGACGCTCCCTTTTCAAGCTTTCTTGTCCCTTTTCCATTACCGCGTGACAGCCGAGCAGTTGTGAGGGTGACAGACCACGAACGCCGGAATTTCGGTCATTTTGTTGGTATGGGTGCACGAAAAGTCGGAAAACCGAGGTAACACGATTTATTGATGACAGCAGCAACAACTCGAAGGCAGATTTTCGACCAGGGACTACCGGTCCCTGGCTGTTCCTGCGCGGGAACAGGATCTGTTCCCACCGCGGTGAACCTGCACATCTCAGATTGCGATTTTTCTGCGTCTGACAGGTGGAAAAAAGTACCAGGGAGCAAGCTGGGAGATGACGAGAGTAGGAGGGCATGTTTAACCGAGATTTCTGCGGTTTGTCGGGGAAGACGCCTGCTGGGACAGTGGTGGCAGTGGGGATCCCGCAGGAGGAGCGATGCTCCTGGAAATCCTGTGGCGCGAGCCGCCGCGCGGTGAGACTTTGTGCTGCGGCCGGAGGAGCTGCTCATAACTCGGCAGCACGAAATCAGTGTCGCTTTGCCGGCGACGCTGCTTTGGTGTCACACTTGAGCAGCGACGTCGCGACGCCTTGAAAGGGGCTTCCTGCCAGGCAGGGGCTGGCCAAGCATTTGGGTGGCAGGACCGGCACCCTGAAGGTCCTGAGAGACACTGGGAGCTGCCGCGTCGTGCCGGTGCTGGCTCTCCCCGGCACCCTGCGTACACCAGAGGACCCTCCCCACTCATCTTCCCGCCCTCTCCACCTCCCCTTCTTACTCCCCCCTGCCTTATTCCAACGAGGTGTTCCCAGGACACACACACCCCAAACACGTCTCCGTGTAGCCCCTTTTGGCGTCGCTCTGCCAACTCCTACACCTTCCTGCCCGCACACACAGTCCCTGTGCCCGATCTACCCTGCCTCTGCCAGCGCTCCCCGCGCCCGGCCGTGTTCTTATAGCGGGGTTTCTCGCAGGGCTGTGCTCTCGCTTCAGGTTCTGCTCGCTGGAGCCCCGCTGTCCCCGGGCCGAGGTCGCCGCGCTCCCTCTGGCGAGGCTCGGCGGCGGCGGGGCTGCGGCGCCCTGCGCTCTGTGCAGTTATTGGACGGGACTCTGTGTGCCGCTGTCGGCCAATGATGGAGCGGGGGGGAACTGGCGGCCCGGCCCCGCTCGGAGCCGGGATGAGGCGCAGACGGTCTCAGAGAGACTCTGGGAGTGAGTCACCGCCGAGCCCGCCGAGCAATGCCCGGCTCCCCGCTGCCGCCGCCGCTTCCCGGGGCCGCTGGGCAGCGGCATGACGGGGCGAGCTGAGAGTTTCTAGCCGGGGCGGGGGGGCGAAGCGGAGAGCGCGGCCGTCCTGTGCGATGAACGGCGTTGCTGTAAGGAGCCGCGGGGTGACGACGGGGCAGGTACTGAGCCTCTTGCTTTTGTTCGGCGTTTCCGACTGGGTTTCCGCCGCGATTCACTATGCGATCCCTGAGGAGGCGCGGAGAGGCTCCGCGGTGGGGAATGTGGTAGCCGACCTGGCGCTGGACTTCGGGCGGCTGCCGGGACGCCGATTGCGGGTGGTGTCCGGCGGCAACAAGAAGTACTTCGGGGTGGATCTGACGAGCGGGGCGCTTCTGGTGAATGAGAGGATAGATCGGGAGGAGCTCTGTGGCGCGCTCTCTCCCTGCTCTCTCAGCTTTGAGATCGTGGTGGAAAACCCGCTCGAGCTGTACAGCGGCACCGTAGAGATCCAGGACATCAATGACAACGACCCGGTTTTTCCCAGCAGCCAGGCGAGGCTGGAAATCAGTGAGTCGGTGGCTGCCGGAGCGCGCTTCCCGCTAGAGAGCGCGCAAGACCCCGATGTGGGAATTAACTCTTTGCAGACCTACCAGCTCAGCGACAACCCGAATTTCGTGCTCGACGTGCAGACGAGGGTGGATGGCAGCAAGTACGCGGAACTGGTGCTAGAGAAGGAGCTGGACAGGGAGGAGCAAAGGGAGCTGAATTTGGTCTTGACTGCGTTGGACGGAGGCAGCCCACCACGGTCGGCCCACGTGCAGATCCACATTGACGTTGTAGATGCCAACGATAATGCCCCGGTCTTCAACCAGTCCACCTACAAGGCAAGTGTAAGGGAGAACACGCCCAGCGGTACCCTGGTCACCAGGATCAGTGCATACGATCTGGATGATGGGCCCAACGGAGACATCGTCTACTCCTTCAGCAGCCACACTCCTGCCAAGGTACGAGAACTCTTTGCTCTGGACTCAGGCACAGGGGAGTTGAGGGTCAAGGGACAGCTGGACTATGAGGAAGCAAAGCTGTACGAGATTTACTTACAGGCTAAAGACAAGGGAGCCGTTCCTGGTGTGGCTCATTGCAAAGTGCTGGTGGAAGTCGTGGATGTGAATGACAATGCTCCAGAGGTGACAGTGACTTCTGTGTACAGCCCTGTGCCTGAAGATGCAGCCCCAGGGACGGTCGTAGCTCTGCTGAGTGTAACAGACTTGGACTCCCATGACAACGGCCTGGTGAACTGTTTTATTTCCCCTGGGATCCCGTTCATGCTCAGCTCCTCCCTCAAAAATTACTACACATTGAAAACAGAAGGAGCCCTGGACCGGGAAAAGGCAGCAGAGTATAACATCACTATCACAGCCAGGGACTCGGGCTCACCACCCTTGTCTGCAGTAAAACACATCCTGGTGCAGGTGTCAGATGTCAATGACAATGCGCCCAAGTCGTCCCAGGACTCCTATGATGTCTATGTTCTGGAGAACAACATGCCCGGCATCCCTATCCTTAATGTGAGCGCCACAGATCCAGACCTGGGGCGCAACGCCCACCTCTCCTATACCCTTTTGCAGGGTGACCTCACTTTTGGCCACCTCTTCTCCATCAACCGGGAGAATGGCACCCTCTACCTGCTCACCTCCCTGGACCATGAGGACCAGGTGGAGTTCAGCATGATGGTACAGGTCCAGGACGGCGGCTTTCCGCCTCTGGCCACTAATGTCTCAGTCAGTGTGTTTGTCACTGACCTCAATGACAATGCCCCAACGGTGCTGTACCCTCACCCCAACACCACTGCCACCTACACTGATGTGGTGGCACCGGGCACTCCTGCCGGCCACATGGTCACCAAGGTGGTGGCAGTGGATGCGGATGCAGGGTACAATGCCTGGATCTCCTATACCCTGTTGCAGGCCACTGACCCCAGCCTCTTCTCGGTCGGGCTGCACAGTGGGGAGATCTTCACGGCCCGCCAGCTCCGCGAGGATGACGCTCCTGAGCACACCTTAGTCATCCTGCTGAAAGACCATGGGGAGCCTGTGCTGTCCACCAGTGCCACTATCTCCATCTCTGTGGCTGAGATGGTCAAGGAGGTGCTCACCGACCTCACTGATGTGGCGCCTGCCAATGATCCCAGGAGACACGTGACTTTCTATCTCATCCTGGCTGTGATTTTGGTGTCAGCAGCCTTCTTCATCACCATGTTGTCCGTGGGCATCTACAAGTGCTACAAGTGGAGGCAGTCAAAGGAGCTGTACAACAGCTCCAGGAGCACCATGTACAGGACACCAGGGCCCTTCCACCACATTGACGCCGTGAGGGGTGGCTTCACGCCACCCAGCTTCTACCACCAGGTCTATCTCACCACGGACTCTCGCCAGAGTGATCTCCTGTGTAAAAAGCCCTTCACTTCCAGCCCTTTGGGGAGCCGCCAGGGCACCATAAGGAATGGTGAGCCAGGGCTGTACCACCAGATTGTGGGCACTGCCAGCCGGCTCCCCACACCTGCTGAGGTAATGTAGCTCCTTCCTTGGCGTGTCCCAGCGTCGGGCAGAGCCACGGTTCATTTGTGCCGTACACTTGTGGTTGCGTGTTGGGGTTGGGAGGGACATCCAGTCGCGCCATGCCCCTAAAGAGTTCAGCTACAGCTGAACAGGTGCTCTTTGGAGTCAAATGAGCCATCCTGAGGGCTGATGACTTTTGCACTGTGGTGAGCAGGATCAAGTGAGTCAGTTTGTTCATGCTGGCAATCATACATCTTTTGGATGCAGTTTTGACTACGCCTTGCATGAGTAACTGGTGGAGGCTGAGGTCAGCTTGAAACCACTTGTTAATCCTTGGCACAAAACTTGTTGTTAATGATATTTCCTTCCCTTCGCAAAAGGAGAGCCAAGGGGAGCACTTGCACTTGCGGGGGAACATAATCTCTGTGCGTCGTGACTTGGTGGGGGCTGGAGAGGTGGTGGTGCAGAGGGGCCGGGACCTGGGGGTCGGCGTGTCGCCTCTCACAGTGCAGCACGCAAAGCTGAAGGACAATGCTGGTTCCTCTGTTTGACAGGCCGTGGTCACAGAGCAGTCCCTCCATCTGTGCCGCTCCTTATGTTTGACTCCTGAAAGGTTCTGGTTTTATTTCCATGGAAGTTCTGTGCTGGTGTTCGCTTTTGGGGAGGGGGTGGGATTGCAGACTGCCCCAGTTGCTTGCAGGGTTCCGCTGAGCGGGACTTGGCTCTGAGCAGGGTGGTGAATCCTCCACTCAGATGTTGTTCAAAAACCCTATTACAAGCTCTGCATGATTTGTAATATGCTGTCTCTGGGTGATGTCTGATGTCCTGACTGAGCAAACTGCAGGCTGGAAGGCGTTTGTGCACGGCAGCAGCTTCTGTGCTTCTCCCCCGATGGGAATTGTGCTGTTTAATTTGAAAGCTTTCAATTACAGAGATGCTTCAGTTTTCATAGGTGAGGCCAGGTAGTGGATCCAGAGGAGAGGGAGTGTGGATCTGGTGGATTTCCAAGGTTGTTGGTGCTGGTAATTTGTCCTTCCTGGCAGGCAGTGGGTAGGAGCGACTGGTTCCTGAGAGCAGAAGGAAGTGAGGTGCAGCGGAAGCTGTTCATGAGTGTGAGGCTGCTCAGTGTGGCCAAATCACAGATGGAGGCAGAAACCTCTCGGAATTATTTTATGCCTTTTTTTTTTTTTCTCTGCTTGCGTCACTGCTCAGACTCAGCACTTCTGATTTGTGGCAGGTGAGAATGGCTGCAGCAGCTGCAGGAGCAAGTGTTGCTCTGCATTGTGTGGGCTGTGCTGTGGCTGGGGACAAGGATGTCCCCTCCACCAAAATGTCCTGACAAGATGCCTCTGGTGGTAAGGGCAATAAATTATTTGAGAGTGGGGGTAGAAGGAGGGCAGCAAGCCTGAGCCCTAGCCATAACTCCCTCCTACACCCCAGTACTGCGCAGGAAAGGCACAGTGAGAAATCAGCTGGGGTGGCAATGGGCCCTGGATTTTTAGTCTTTGTGGTGACCATGGACTGTGTCAAACCTGCAAAGGCTTTACGCCTCTTTGCTCTGCAGGGCACAGCCAGCCCCCAAAACTGATGCAGTGGGAGGGGTGTTCACCTTGTCTGTAGCAGGTGGCCTGTCCTGCCATGAGGGATCCTACCCTGCAGGATCTCCACTGATCCCTGGGGTTTCTGGCTTGGTGCTTTCCCACAGGGTGAACTCTGACCCTGTGGAATAAGGAACATCTCCTTCTCCATCCTAGACACCCTGGCTTGTCACGCTGTCCCCACCCCAGGCTTTGACAGACGCAAACAGCAGCAGGATCGCCTGTGTAAAGCCCTTGCTCCAGGTCCTTTGGTGACCGAGCCATCTCAGGACACTGAGTGGATTCTCTCAGACTGTGGGGCTTTGCAGGGGGCTTCTGCTTAGGCACTGCAGCAGCACCAAACCCATTCCCAGGGCTGCAGCACCCTGTATTGCCACAGGAAGGTCACCCAGCTGTACTGTCCGGGGCCCAGCCTGGCATAGGGACAGGGCACATTCCAGAGCCAAGGTTACTGTGACAGCTTCCCGCTGGTGGCACCATCAGGAGCCCTGGGGGAATGAATATGTACAAAAAGAAATTGGTCTCTGCGTGCTGGGGAACCCCTTGTCCAGTGTTTCTCTGCATTGTCTCTTTAAGGACAGCTTCTCCCCTCCTCCGGAGCCGGCAGGAGGTGGGACCCGGGCAGTCTTCTCACCATTCATAAGGTTCTTCCCAGTGTCTCTCCCTGACTGGCAGCAGGGTGGTCCCGCCTCACGGCTCTTAGAATAGGCACGGAGGTGCCGCAGACGGGAGGGAGGACCCTCGACTGCAGCACCTTCACTGTCTTTGTCCTCGCCAGAAGGATGCTGTCCCTGTCACTGGCCACTGTGCCAGGCATGGGTGCCCTCAGGCTCTCTCACTTATTCCCCACGTCCCTCTGGTGGGACAGGCAGGGTCCCAGCAGGCACTGCTTGTCACATCACTGCAGACCCCAGCCCTCAGGGTCTGTGTGCACCCAAGGGAGGGTCAGGGTGGCCTTCAGTGCACCACGGACAAAAGATGGAGAGGGACTTTTTACAAAAGCATGTAGTGACAGGGTAAGAGGGAATGGTTTCAAACTGACAGAAGGTTTAGATTAGATAACAGGTATAAAAATTCTTCCCTGTGCGGGTGGTGTGGCACTGCTACAGGTTGCCTAGAGAAGCTGTGACTGCCCTATATCTGGAAGTGTTCAAGGCTAGGCTGGATTGAGCTCTGAGCAACCTGGTCTAGTGAAAGGTGTCCCTGCCCACGGCTGGAGGTCAGAACGAGATGATCTATAAAGTCCCTTCCAACCCAGGCTATTCCGTGACTCTGTGACAGCACAAGGCGTCTGCAGGGACGTGAATTGAACTAAAAGCCGGCAGCTTGCCAACATCATCTGGGACAGGGAGAGCAGGAAATTACTGTTTGCTCCCCCGTGGGGAAGCTGAGACCCCTGCTTTTGCTCACAGGAGACTGTTTGACTGCAAAGCTGTGTCTGCCACAGAGTATCAGTGTGTGTGTCTGCCAGGTGGGAGGCTTGGGCTTCCTTCCCAGTCTGACATGCTGACCTGGTGTTGTGGTCCTGTGGTGATCTAGTGGCCTTATTGTCTGGCTCTGTGTGTTTGCAGTGATTTGGGTACTGTGAAGACTGACCCCTTCCGTGCCCCAGGGCAAGGAAGTGGCTTCCAGTCAGGTGTGCATTGAGAGCAATTGTATTTCGGCTTTGAATGGCTCACCTGCCTTCGCTTTTCAACCTTCAGCGTCCCACTCCCGGGGGTACGCTGGCAGGGGTGGGTGTCCCTGTCTCAGTGCAAGGTCTCTTGCCTGTGGTGGTACTGGTGGCAGTGATGCCTCATTCAGAGAGGCAATCATGGGGTGCAGGCAGCAGCCACAGCAGTAGCTGAGGGGGAGAAGAGGGGTGAGAGAAGAGCCCCTGGCACCTCGGGGCTCTAACAAGCACCTTTTCATCAGGCATGAAAAGTCCTTTGGCCTGCGTTCATGACAGCTGCCCTTTGTCTGTGGGCATGATGTGAAGCCACCATTGTGGAGGGGGAGCACACAGGGAGGGCTTGTACCTTGCTTCCAGGCTGCCAGGACGTGCAGTTTCCCTGTGAACGCAAAGCGAGCTGTCGGAGCAAGTGAGTCAGGCTGGCAGAGGGGAGGCCGGGGGTGGCAGCCCCGCTGTTGCCGGCTCAGGCCCCTGCTTCCCGCACCTCCGGAGCCACTGCTGGCCGAGAGAGGATGGAGCTCTCGGCCAATTGGGCGCTGATCTGAAGCGAGGGGGGGAAATCTGCTTCTCCCCCCACCCCTCCCACCTCCGCGCTGGGGCTGTGATTCAGTTCCCCTCCCCCAGCCCACCCCCTCTGCTTGGAGGCTGACAGTTGGAGCCGCAGCCTGCCGGAGCCCCGGAGCTGTTTTCTAAGCCGTGGAAGAGAGACCCAGGGATTTATTTGCAGTTCCTCAGTGCTTGCTGTGTCCCGGGCCGGATGCGCACGGACATGGAGAGTGTCAACCTCCAGCGACCCGCCTGGAAATGGCAAGTACTGAGTTTGTTTTTGCTCTGCGGCTGGGGCTGGGTCTCCGGGCAGATCCACTACTCGGTGGTTGAGGAGTCAGAGTTGGGAACCGTGGTGGGGAATGTGGCCCGGGACCTGGGCTTGAAGGTGGAGGAGCTGCCAGGTCGCAGGCTGCGCCTGGGCTCAGAGGAGAGCTTGCGCTACTTCGCCGTGCACCTGGACAGCGGCACGCTGGTGGTGAGCCAGCGGCTGGACCGCGAGCGTCTGTGCGGAGCAGCTGCCAGCTGTGTGCTGTCGGTGCAGGTGGTGGCAGAGAACCCCCTGCAGCTCTTCCGCCTGGAAGTGGAGATCCTGGATCTGAATGACAATTCCCCGAGCTTCCCCACTGCCCACCGCACCCTGCGCATCGCCGAGTCTGCCACGGTGGCGGCGCGTTTCCCCCTGGAGAGCGCGCAGGACCCCGACGTGGGCACTAACGCTGTGAGCTCCTACCGGCTGAGTGCCAACTCCCACTTCTCCCTGGATGTCAAGCAGCAGCCGGATGGCAAACTCTTCCCAGAGCTAGTACTGGAGCGTGCCCTGGACCGGGAAGAGCAGCCAGAAGTGCAGCTGGTGCTGACAGCCGTGGATGGGGGAAGCCCAGCACACTCGGGCACGACGCAGATAACAGTCCAGGTCCTAGATGTCAATGACAACGCACCCACCTTTGACCACACCACATACAAGGTGAAAGTCCCGGAAAACACACCTGTGGGGGCTGTGCTCCTCCGGGTCAATGCGTCTGACCCCGATGAGGGCCCCAATGGGGAGACACAGTACTCCTTCGGGGTTCACACCTCTGACCCAGTGCGGAGGCTCTTTGCCCTGGATCCCCGCACTGGCGAGGTCCGGGTGAGTGGGGCCCTGGACTTTGAGGAATCACGTTTCTATGAGATCTATGTGCGAGCCCATGATGGAGGGGTCCCAGAGATGGAGGGCAATTGTGTGCTGCAGGTGCAAGTGGAGGATGCCAATGACAACCCCCCGGAGGTGCTGCTCACCTCCCTGTTGAATCCGGTGCCAGAAGACACCCCACCGGGGACTGTCGTGGGGCTCTTCAGTGTACGGGACCGAGACTCAGGGGCCAATGGGGATGTGAGCCTGGACATCTCTCCCCATGTGCCTTTTGCCATCAGGTCCCTTCAGAACCACTTCTCCCTGGTCACCCAGAAGAGCCTGGACCGAGAGTCTACCTCACAGTACGCAGTGGAGCTGATCGCCCAGGATGGTGGTTCTCCTGCCCTCACCACCACACTCACGCTGCTCCTCAATATATCTGATGTGAATGACAACCCCCCACGCTTCTCGCAGCCCTCCTACGATGCCTTTCTCCAGGAGAACAACCCGCCTGGCTCCCTGCTGTGCACCGTCTCTGCCTCAGATCCTGATGACGGGGCTAATTCCCGGCTTGTTTACTCCATAGAGAGTGGCCAGGTGCAGGATGCCCCCATCTCTTCCTTCGTCCACATCAACCCTGACAATGGCAATCTCTATGCTCAGAGCACCTTCGACTTCGAGCTGCTGCAGGTTCTGCCGGTGTCTGTGGTCGTGCGGGACTCCGGGTCCCCCCCTCTCTATGCCAATGTGACCGTCTACATCTTTGTGCTGGACCAGAATGACCATCCCCCCACCATCCTGCACCCTGCACCCAGTGACAGCGATGTGCCGGCACCCCAGAGGGTCCCACTGTCTGCCCCACCGGGCTACCTGGTGGCCAAGGTGACAGCAGTGGATGCGGATGCTGGGCACAATGCCTGGCTCTCATACCGACTGTTGCCGCAGTCCACCGACCCCTCCTTGTTCCATGTGTCGCTGTACACCGGGGAGGTGCGGACGGCCCGTGCTTTCCAGGACAGCGATATGGCAGTGCAGCAGCTCGTTGTCCAGGTGACGGACAACGGTGACCCTCCGCTCTCCACCACTGCCACCATCACTGTGGCCCTGGAGGAGGCAGCCCTGGAGGACAGCTTCAAGCCTCAGGATTTCCTGGCTGGTGCCAAAGAGAAGCCGGACCTGACCTTCTACCTGATCATCGCGCTGGCAGCCGTTAGCACGGTGGCACTGGCCACCGTCACCCTCTTGGCCGCCCGGTGCCTCCGGCGCAGGGGCCGTGCTGGCGTCTCACCCTACTGCTGCTGCTGGCTCAGCGAGTCGCCCTCCCGGGACTTTTGCAAGCACTCCAGCCCCAAGCTCCAGCTCAGCTCCGACGGCACCCTTAAGTACATGGAGGTCACGCTGCGACCCACCGACTCCCCGTCCCAGTGCTACAGCACCTGCTTCTCCCCGGGCTCCGAGCGGAGCGACTTCACCTTCCTGCGGCCCTGCCCAACCCCCGCCACCCTGCCGAGGGAAAGCGGGGTTTTCCTGCCCGCCTCCGGCACGCTGCGGGACCGCGGCCAGGTGAGCGGCCCGGGGCGGGGTCCGGCGGTGCCGGGCGTTCCGACGGCGCGGTCCCCGCGGGGGGCGCGG
>WEKY01008930.1:71072-123861 GCA_013390045.1 Picathartes gymnocephalus | reverse complement strand
GAGCGGCGCCGCCGCGCTCGCAGCCAATGGCGGGGCGGCTGCGCGGCGCGCTGCCCCCGCCCCGTCGAGCCGCGTCCGCCCCAAACAATGAATGGGAGCGGCGAGCGCTGAGCGCGGCCCCCGGCGCCGAGGGCATCGCTCCCCGGCCGGCCACCCGGCAAGGATGCCGAGGGCAGGGCAGGCGCGCCGGTCCCTGGGGCTGCCGCGTGTGTTCTCCTTCTGTTTGTTCTTGCACAGCTCATCTGCTCAGATCCGATACAGCATCCCGGAGGAGCTCACACGGGGTGCCTTTGTGGGCAATATCGCCAAGGACCTGGGCACCGATGTGGCTAAACTGGCGGCAGCTAATCTGCAGGTACTGTCCGATTCGGATTCCCAGTACTTCTCCGTCAATGTGAACACCGGTGTTATAATGGTCAGTGAGAGGATAGATCGGGAGCAGCTCTGCGGGCAGAACCCACGCTGCTTTCTCCACTTGAAACTTGCCATCGAGAACCCAGTGGAGTTTTACCGTATCGAGGTGGAGATCCTGGATATCAATGACAACCCCCCGGAGTTCCCCAGTGATGAGGTTTCCTTGCGCATCTACGAGCTGGCGTCTCTGGGTGCTCGCTTCCCCATCCAGCCAGCCCAGGACCCCGACGTGGGCACCAACACTTTGCAGACCTATCACCTGAGTGCCAATGACAACTTCAACCTCAACGTGAAGGCACGCACTGATGGTGGGAAATTCCCTGAGCTGGTGCTGGAGCGGGCCCTGGACCGGGAATTCAGAGCTTTCCACTACCTGGTCCTGACTGCTGAAGATGGGGGCTCTCCCCCACTGTCCAGCAAGATACGCATCACTATTCAGGTCCTGGATGCCAATGACAACCACCCGGTCTTTGACAGACCATCATACGGAGCACGCTTGGTGGAGAACTCGCCACTGGGCACACTGGTGGTGAAGTTAAATGCCACCGATGTGGACGAAGGACCCAACGGAGACATCCGCTACTCCCTCAGTAGCCACAACTCAGCTGCCTTACGCCAGATCTTTGCCATCGATGAGCAAACTGGGGAGATCCGTGTCCAGGGCAACCTGGACTTTGAGGAGGCGACAGTGTATGAGATTGAAGTGGAGGCCAAGGACATGGGGTCACCCACGATGGAAGAGCACTGCAGCGTGGTGGTGGAAATCACTGATGTCAATGACAATGCCCCTGAGGTCATTCTTACCTCCTTCTCAAGCACCCTGAGTGAGGATGCGTTACCAGGCACCGTGGTGGCTGTGATACACGTCAGAGACAGGGACTCTGGCGAGCAGGGCAAGGTCCTGTGTCATGTGTCTCCGGATCTTCCCTTCCAGCTGCGTAAGGACTATGAGCACCAGTACTCGCTGCTCACCAGCACCCGTTTGGACCGGGAGCACGTTGCCTACTACAATGTCACTGTCTCTGCCTCGGACCAGGGCAATCCCCCACTCTCCCGCCACACCATCTTGCCAATCACCCTGATAGATGTCAATGACAACGCTCCCCAGTTTGAGCAAGCATCCTACGAAGTGCTGGTGGCAGAAAACAATCCAGTGGGCAGTGTTCTGGTTACAGTCTCTGCTGCCGACCCGGACTCGGAGCAGAATTCCCGCCTGTCTTACTCCATCCTGCGAGCTGGTGGGACAGATCCAGGCCTGGATCCTACTCGCTACCTCTCAATACATCCCACGAATGGGCAGGTCACTGCCAAATTTCCTTTTGACTATGAGCAAACCACCTATCTCCAGTTCCATGTGGAGGTCTCTGATGGTGGCTCCCCGGCCCTGAGGAACAGAACACTGGTTCATGTTTTTGTAGTGGACCAGAACGACAATGCCCCACGGGTGCATTTCCCCAGGGCTGGGGAGGACTCTGCTACTCAGTTCCGAATTTCCCCTTCCATCATCCCTCCTGCCCTCATCACCAAGGTGGTGGCAATAGATGCGGACTCGGGGCGCAATGCCTGGCTGTCCTACCACCTCGTGGAAGCCACAGACCTGGGGCTTTTCAGCGTGGCCCTGCGTTCCGGGGAGGTCCGGATCACTCGGGCTCTGCAGGAGACGGACGCCTCTGCGCACGAACTGCTGGTGGTGGTCCGGGATGCTGGGGAGCCCCCACTCTCCACAGCTGTCACATTGGTGGTGCTGGTGGAGGAGAAGGGTCCAGAGGCCCTGCAGGGCTCCGAGGCTCGGGCTGCTGATGGTGGGGGCTTGCCCACTATTACGCTTTACCTGATTGTGTCCCTAGTGCTCATCTCCACCGTCTCGCTGGTGGGACTGGCAGCGCTGGGCATTCGGTGCCTCCGGCGGGGCTCTGCACCTGCCAGCCAGGGCTGCTGCGTGGAGAGCGTGAACACGCTTCAGCCTCCTCCCAGCCACATTTTTGGGCACTTGCACTATGAGCCTAAGAAAGGGGACACTGTCATGGGCGTGCAGGTGACAGCAACGGCACCCCCCGCCCCTCGTTACCGCTCCTGCTTTTCTCCAGTCTCGGATATCAGCGAGTTCATGTTTGTGAAACCCTCCGCGGATCCCACCCTGTGCAGCGAGGTGAGCTCGGGAGTGTGGTCTCCAGCCTGAACACAACCCCGGTGTTCGCGGGGCTCGGCACCGAACCGGCGTTGGGGAGGGGTTGTCCGCCGGTGCCCGGTGCCAGCAGCCGGGCGGGGCGGAGCGGGGTTCCCGCTGCCGGGAGTCCCCGGCGCCCTCCCGGCGCTGCGGGGGCGGAGTGGCGGCAGCGGGGGAAGGGGGGGGGCTACGCCGTGCGTATTTTGGGGAAGGCGGTGAGATGGAGAAGGGGAGGAGGAGGGAGAGAAAAAGGAGGAGGAGGAGGAGGAGGAGGAGGAGGGGGCTGTGGAGAGACGTAAAACTGTCACTCGGTCCATCCCCTCCGCTCGCCGACTTTGTGTGTCTTTGCGTATCGAGAAGCGGTTCAGCCGGCCGGGCTGCGCTCGCCCCCTCCCCCGCCTCCTCCATCCCTCCCTGTCCGGCTCCGGCGGCTCCGGCGGCGGCTTCCTCCCTGCACAACCCGCTCGGACCCCCCCGGGGCGCGGGGGTTCCGGCTGCCGGGGCCGGCTGCAGGTGCGGGGAGGAGGGGGAGGCTGCGCGGAGCCGCCGCCGCTCCTCTCCGCGCTGCTCCGTTCGCACACCCGGCACGGCATGCTCGCGGGACAGAGTTTGCCATGGCAGCTCCCGCTGCTGCTCGCTGCCCTCTCCTGCCTGCCGGCTCCCACCTGCGCCCAGCTCCACTACTCCGTGCCCGAGGATCGCGAGACGGGCTTCCCTGTGGGCGACCTGGCCAAGGACTTAGGGGTGGAGGTGCGGAGCCTGGCCGCCCGCAACCTGCGCCTGGTGAGCGAGGGTGGGCAGCGGCACTTCCAGGTGGACCTGGCGGCAGGTGTGCTGCTTCTGGACAGCAGGCTGGACCGGGAGGCACTGTGTGGGCAGAGCCCCACGTGCTCTCTGCACCTCCAGCTCGTCATGGAGAATCCCCTCCAGCTCCACCGTGTTGAGGTGGAAGTCCTCGATGTGAACGACAACGCGCCCCAGTTCCCCAAGCCAGAGGTGGTATTGGAGATCACTGAGGTAGCCAACCCTGGGACTCGGCTGCCCTTGGAGGTAGCAGAAGACCCGGATATGGGCTCCAACTCCATCTCCACCTACGAGCTCAGCCCCAGCAAGCATTTTGCCCTGAGCATCAACGTGAGAGGAGATGGTGTTAAAATGCCCGAGATCGTACTTGAAAAAGCACTGGATAGAGAGAAAGTGCCAGTTCATCATCTAACACTGACAGCCCTGGATGGAGGGAATCCCATGAAATCTGGCACTGCCAAGGTTACCATCCATGTCCTGGATGCAAATGACAACCCTCCTGTCTGTGACCCACCCGTATCCAAGGTACTTCTGGAGGAGAACGTGCCAGTGGGCACTCTGGTCACCAAGTTGAATGTCACCGACCTGGATGAAGGTCCCAACGGGGACATGGAATATTCTTTCAAAACTAGCAATAATGCACCTGGGAAATTCACCAAGCTGTTCTCCTTAGATGCCCGGACAGGGGAGATCAGAACCAAAGCCCCGCTGGATTATGAGGAATCCAGTGCTTATGAGATTGCAGTTCGAGCCAGGGACAAGGGATCTCCAGCCATGGAAGGCCACTGTCACCTGCGAGTGGAATTAATTGATATCAATGATAACAGCCCAGAGATCGTGCTGACCTCTGTGTCCAGCCCGGTGCAGGAGGATGCAACCCCAGGCACTGTGATTGCCCTCATTGGTGTGAAGGACAGCGATTCCGGTGACAACGGGCAGGTCCGTCTGCAGATAGCAAAAGAGCTCCCATTTAAACTAGTGTCATCTTTTAAAGAGCATTTCTCTCTGGTCACCAGTGGTCCCCTTGATCGGGAGAAGGCCAGTGGATACAACATCACAGTGAGGGCTGTGGATTCAGGGTCCCCCCAGAGGGCAACACAAAAAACCTTTTATCTCCGCATTGCTGACGTGAATGATAACGCACCGAATTTCTCCAGCCCTTTTGATACAGCTCACATCCAGGAAAACTCCCTTCCTGGAACTTCTGTCTTTTCAGTGTCAGCATCTGATCCTGATGAGGGTAGCAATGCCAAGCTGTCTTACTCCATCCTGGACAATGGGATGCAGGATGTGCCCATCTCGACCTACTTCCGAATAGACCAGGACAACGGCACCATCTACACCGTGCGAGCTCTGGATTACGAGCAGGACAAGGTGTTCCAGGTGCCTGTGGAGGTGAAGGATGCTGGGTCTCCTGCTCTGAGTAGCACTGCTGTGGTCCATGTGTTTGTCTTGGACGAGAATGACAATGCTCCCAACATTGTCTACCCATCTGTCCCCAAGGGCTCTGCCTTCCACCAAGCCATCCCGGCCTTGGCCGAGCCTGGCTATCTGGTAACTAAAATTGTAGCCGTTGATGCTGATAGTGGCCATAATGCCTGGCTGTCCTACCAGCTGCAGGAGTCTGCTGAGGCTTTGCCTTTCCAAGTGGAACGCCGCTCTGGAGAGATAAGGGTTGCACAGGCTCTCAGGGAGTCAGAAGATTCCCACAGGCTGGTGGTCGAAGTGAGGGACAATGGCACGCCGTCCCTCTCGGCCTCCGTGGTAATAATCATTTCTCCAGAGGAAAACAGCGTGCAGGACTTCTCCAAGTCCTTGGACCTCCCCCAGTCTTCTCCCAAGGATACCAACCTAACGCTTTACCTCATCATCTCCTTGGTGTCCATCTCCCTAGTGTCCTGCGTGATGTTTGGGCTGGTGGCTGCCCGGTGTCTCAGAGCTGGCAGTGCCAGCTGGACCTTTGCGGGTTGCTGCCGAGGCACCGGCCGCAAGCCCGCCTCCCATTTCCGAGGGCAGATGAAGCCAGATGGCTTCATCAAGTACCTGGATGTAGGAGGAGCGGGCTTGACCTCCCAGGCACAGAATTACACCTCTTGTTTCTCGCCCATGTCTGACCAGAGCGATTTCCTCTTTGTAAAGCCCTTCAGCCATTCTAGCACTGCGGAGACCGTGGCTGCCTACGAGCAGGTGCCCAGCACCTTAGCGAGTCCCTGCGATGGGGTAAGAGATGGCTGTTCCTTACTGTCCTCTCTGCTGAGTGCAACAGTTTGTCATATCCAGGCCGCTTGGCTGTACTCTGTCTGTCCTTCCTCCTGAGACGGTGGCCTCAGGGAACATGTGTCACTGTCAGCTCCTGGAACGTGGCAGGTGAAAGTCTTGGCTCAGCTTGGTGGAGGTGGGGGAAGGGGCTGAGCAGCACTGTAGAATCAAGGAGTGTGTGTTTGTAGCAGTGGAGAGTTTCCCCTTGGCCCCGCTCGTACTTGTTTCTTTTTAAAGTGATTCTTACCATGGTCAAGAACAGGTTTTTGGGGGGTTTAACTTCTTGGTTCTGTTTAACCCCTTTTTCCTACATGGCACATGAACTGTGGTGTGGAGGAGGTTATCTGGAAGGAGAGTCTGCCTGTGTTTCTTTTGCTCAGTTTTAGAGGTGCACTGTAGAAATTTCTCATTTCTTAAGCCCCAAGTGTTATTAATTACCATGACCATGGGATCATTTTCCAGCTTGGTAGTGTTGAGCGAGGGGCTGAAATCAATATTCAGCACTAAAATAACTAATAACTGAAATGTCAGTAGTGAACATTATTCACAAAGATCCTGGTGACCTTACGTGCCCTTGGGCTTGCAGAGGCTGAGGAGCGGCAAGCTTTGAAAACTTGAGCTGTTTGTACTCAGATGCCTAAATATAGATGTAGGTGACTGTGTTTAGCTGGAGCTTTTATAACTTCAGGATATAAAAAGTAAAGCAATTTTGTGTCACAAATGCCTGCCCTAAATTTGAAAATGGTAATTACAACAGGAATTCAAAATATGGAAGGGCTATTCAAAATATTGGGAAGGGCTTATCTAGTGCAGTATTGTGTGCCAGCGTGTGCAAAAATGCGTATCTGAAATCTGGAGGGCAACAGATTTAAACAGCTTCATTTGCATGCAGCATGGGGACCAGTGGGGCATCTATTTTAGGGGAGTAATTTATTCTAATATCTTCTTTCATGAGTATCATCAAAGCTGCAGAGAAATTAGTGAGAGCACATCTACCAAATAAAAATCTAGGTCAGCTCTACTCGTCTTCACTTTTCCTTAGTAATTGCATGTACAAGCAGAATAATCCTATAAAACTGATGTTCCACTATGTACAGAGTATGAACTGCCTATTCCTGAAATAGCTGAGGGAAGTGTTGTCCTTTCCAGGTGGTCTGTCATCACTCTGGAGTTAATGAAGATGATCATGATTTTCGGAAGTGTGTGTGTTTTCCCGACAGAAACAGTTGTGCTATTTAGTGCTTTCCACAAAGGCATGATTCAAACAGGAATATACAAGCTTGCTCCATATCCTTCCTTATTTACAAAATGTTCATTGTCTGGTTGTAAAATAACACGGGCAGAGAGCGATACGGGGGCTTATTAATGAGGTTACAAAGCGTGCTGCTGTGTCTGAAGGTTATTGTGTCTCCTAAACAAATAATGCTTTTTCCTCTTGCTGTCGGAAGTTTACTCTTTCCTCTGTGGACAGAAAAATATTGTAGTGCTCCAAGGCCAGAGCAGCTAGGAAAAGTCAGACAAATACAATGCATGAAAACAAGATCGCAGGCAGGCCTTTTTTAAGGACAGAAGAAGGAGAGATTAGGAAGGTCTGTTACTATTTTACCTTAGAGTATTAAAAGCATCTTTCTCAGTATCAATTAACTCTGCCACCCCTCACACCCCCCTTCTTCCTCCAAGCTCATTACTGTGGTACCACTGCTCCTGCTGAATTCATGCCCTTATCAGTTTATTTCATGCTTCATTTCTTTCACAGCCTGGTTTCCTGAGCTGCTTTGGATGATTATTCTCTGAACAGTTTTTGTCATGCTTTTTGGTATTCATGCTGCTTCAGAAATACTCAAGAAAGGGGCAGGGGGAGCTTTCTCTTTGTTCTAATTGATTTGCTTCACTTGGACAGAACATGCCGATATTCCAGACTGAAATAATCCAGGATCAGTTCGCTTTCATTTTCAAAGGCAAGAATGGAGGTATTAAAACTCTTCTTTTTTCTTTGCAGCAAGCTCAGCCTAACACAGATTGGCGCTTCTCTCAGACCCAGAGACCTGGAACAAGTGGGTAAGTGGCTCTTCCTTCATTTGTCTGTGGGATGAAGGTTTCTTTCCTTTGTGTGCCTCTTTCAGCGGGAAGTCCATGAGTGGCAGCTCTGAGAATGGGTGTCCCTGTCATTGATGGAGTCAGAAATAGGGCTGCTCCTGTGTCAGCTGTGTGTTGGTGGGGGTGTGGCAGCTGCTGTTGTCAGTGGTGTGTCTGGGTTTGGTGTCTGCACCTCAGGAACTGGAAAGAACTCCAGGTGAAGTTGTGAGATGGTTAAAGGACTGGACAATGGGTTTCACAGAGTAAGGCCTCTTTGCTAAAGCAGATTTTTGAGCATGTAAATTCCTTCCTGAGTCAAAAATCTTGATTCTTCTGCCTTCATGGAGGCCGCTGGAAGTCGCCCTCTTTACCAGTCATGGAACCTTGGGTGCTGTGCTTCACAGAGCCACAGAATGGGTCAGGATGGAGGGGACCACAGAGCTTCACCTGGTCCCACCTCCCTGCTCAGCAGGGTCTTCCCAGAGCACACAGCACAGGATTGTGCCCACAGAGTTCTGGAATATCCCCAGTGAGGGAGATTCCACCACCTCTCTGTGAGGTGTGTGTGAGGTCAGAAAAGAAGCCCTAGCAGCAGAGCAGAGACCTCCCTAGTGAGTTCCTGGCCCACCAAGGTTTGTCTTGGTCTGCAGTGAGAGACCACTGACAAGAAAATGTTTTTCTTTGCCTCTCCCATCTTCCCTCCTGGTTGTTAAGCAGGGACAGGGATCCCCTTCAGAAGGTGAATTCCTTTGAAAGAAAGAACTTTAACTGAATCTCACCCTTCTCTGTGAATACCCCAACCAGAGGTTATTGTGTATGAGGAGACTGGCTCCAGGATAATTTATATGTGAAAAGATTGTATCTTTTAGGACATGTTTGAGGGTTATACCCTCTAAACAATCAGGAGTGAATTTGGGTGATGTGCTTCCTCATTTGGCTGGGTCAGGCACTGTATCTCTGTGCTTTGTCATTCCTGGGGCCACTTGGGCAGCTCCAGTGGAGGTTAAAATGGTGACATGGGAGTATTGGGTGCCGGATTTTGGTGTCAGAGCTTGCAGTTAAACATCTGCAGCAGCTGCCTGTGCCTGGCTCTTTCCCTGGGCCTGGCTCAATAATTTATCTTATCAGGAAATTAAGAGATTGCTATAGCCAACTTGTTGAAGAGATTAAACTTTGCTATTAGCCTCTTCTAGCTGATAAAGCTGAAATGGAGTGAGGATTTGATGTAATTAGATAAAATGTTCATAGTAGAAACTGGCCTTGGACTTTAAGACAAAGCTATAGCTGGAACAACTCAGAGGACTGTTGAGTTCCCCATCACTGACAACGTTTTAATCAAGGAAAATCTTTCTAAGCATTTCCGCTCTAGTTGAAATGACAATTAACAAAGCCCCGTTAATGCAGAAGTGCACCACAGCTGCTGTAATTGTTTTGCTGTGAGAAGGCAGTAAATGAGCACCATCAGAACAAGCTCTGCTGCTCCCTCTTCTCGCATCGTGCTGGGGCTCTTCAGCTGATGCAGCCCAGACCCCCTTAGCTCAGTGACGGGGACTTTCCTCAGGCCGTGGGACAGTGACACTCACCCCAGCTCCCAGCCTCTGCCTGGATCTCTTCACAAGCTCCATCTCCTTCCCAGTGCCTAAGAGACAGCAGCAGCTTGTGGCGTGGGAAGAGAGAGGGCAAGAGCCTCAGGCTGTTTGTGGGGAGCTGAGCGAGTGTGACATGTCAGTTCTGGTGAGCCGTGATGTCACTGCTGGGGATCTGTGACCGGGGTGCCCAGGACAGTCCCTGGAACAGCTGCTCTTGAGTCACAGAATGGTTTGGGTTGGAAGGGACCTTGCAGCTCATCTTGTTCCAACCGCCGCCAAGGGCAGGGACACCTTCCCCTGGACCAGGTTGCTCAGAGCCCCGTGTTGTGACAAGGGTTCCCATGTCATGGGCTGAACCCTGGCTTTGGAAAGAGACTTTGCCCAAGCACAGGCTGCTCCTGAAATAATTGGAAAAACTCGGTGGATTTTCATTCCTGCTGGTTCTCCCCACTTGCCTGTGTCCACATTTGCAACAAAACGGCTCTTGCAGATTTTTTTTCCCCCCTGTTTCTTTCATCCTGTTTTAAGTTGAACGAAGGGGGACGTTTTTCTTCCAAACCTGTGTGACAGTATGAAAGAATGGAAGTGGAAAGTGCTCGCATATGTTCAGTGCCCAGCCCTGACATCTCCCTGGTGATCAAACAGGCAGATCCTGGAAAGCAGCCCACTCCCCATTGTGCTGTTCCCGTGCTCTTCCCAGCGTTTTGATGCCTGGCGTGTGAATTCCCCAGGCACTGCTTGGCAGTACAGGTATTAAAGAGGGGGCAATTGCAGCTGCCTGAGCCTGGTTCGCTGTTCTCTCTCTGGTGTTATTCCCCGTACAAATGTGTCTCCTGCTGACAGGTGAAGCTCTGTAGCACCACGAGCTCTCTGAACTGCAGGACTCTGCTAGGGGAGCACAGCCCGCCTTTTAGCTGAAAATCAAAAAAAAAAGGATGTGCTCTTAACTCTATTTGACCCAAATTAAATAACAATAAAGACACAGCAGCTGAGGCCAGGGGGCTGGATGGATCCCGGGGGGAGCCTGGCACTGACCCTAAGCCAGAAACAAGCTCAAACCCATGCTGGGATTTCTCCCTTGCTGTCTCCATGGGAGCTGGGAAAGAAAAAAATCTTGTCTTTTCTCCACATAGCCCTGCCCATCACAACAAATCCCACATGTCTCTGGGCACCTGGAACCAGGCAGAACAGGGGAAGCTCAGTGAGGGAGGGACCAGCTCTTGATCTCATACATCGCTGCTGCTCCGGGACAACAAAGGGAATCTGCTCTTTGTTCTGAAACACGGGAGAGCTCTGGTGCACATGCTCAGGAGAGAGGAGCTCAGACAATATGCTCTGAAAATGTGGTAGCCAGGCAGACCTGAGCAAAACAATTCAGAATTAATCTTGTTTGAGAGAAATAGGAGGATAGGATGATTATTTTAATGATGTTGGTGTTTTGTTTTTCTTAAAAAAGCCCAAACACCCATGCAGTTGCTGGGCAAATGTAAATGAAGCCAGACTGATTCCGAGCAGCAGATGCCATTCCCAGACAAATCAGATCAGTGGCTGTAGCAGAGATTACAGTGATGA
This sequence comes from Picathartes gymnocephalus, assembly GCA_013390045.1. Lineage (NCBI taxonomy): Eukaryota > Metazoa > Chordata > Aves > Passeriformes > Picathartidae > Picathartes > Picathartes gymnocephalus. Next base: position 112,980 of record WEKY01008930.1, on the reverse strand, counting down.
ATTGGCCAAAGTGGAGTAAATGGATGGTCCGGCAGCATCGCAGGATATCCCTGTGGGATCAGCAGTGTGGGGTTTCCCTGTGGGAGGAGAATGCAGGCACTGGGGCTGGTACACAGGATCCTTCTCGTTGTTCTGGTTTGTTTTCACTGCTGTGCCCTGCATGCTCATGGTGCTGCCTGACCCTGGCTGCTCTTTGTTCTGGCGTCCGTGTGATGATTTGTTCAGGGAAACACCGGGCTGGAGTCAGGATTTCCTTCCTGGAGGATGGGGAGGGCTCTGTGTTGCTCACAGGTGGGCACGAGAGGGTGAGACAGGCCCGGGAGGCATCTCGTGGCAGGAATGAGGACAATTTTGGGCTACGTGGACAGGCTGGGAGGAGATCCCGGGCAGGAGACACCCTAGAGACAGCAGCAGGGGACTCACAAGGAGGTGGGAAGCAGTGTGAGAATCCATGGCAACTCCACGAGAGGGAGGAGCAAAGCCTGTAGAGGAGATGCAGAGTTGCCATTTCACACCCCCCTTCCATTTGTTTTCTCCAATCCTAAATCCCCCTCTGTTCATGCTTCCCAAAGCTGTTGCTAGCCAGGCTTCCCTTCCCTGGCTGAGCACAGCCAATGGTGATGTTCACTTGGCTTCTCTTGTTTGTCAAACACCATGACAGCTGCCCTGTCTGGCCCCAGCCATCATCCCCCCACCCACAGCACCAGGGGCTTGGGGCTGGCAGTGGAGATGCTGCAGCAGGAGAGAGCCAGGAAGGAAAAGAGGGATTCGTTTTTTTTTTTTTTTCATTCTTTGTTTTGTTTTTACGCAAGAACTCCAAGAGTTGGGCTTGCAGGATTACCAACAGGCTGCCTCCGTGTGCTGGGGGCTGGGGAGAGGAATAAAGAATCGTCCTTTAAGCTCTTGGGGGTGTTCTTGTGGTTCAAAGCATGCAGGTATTGCCGAGGAGGGGTCTGTGGTGTGTTTTTGGGGTGCCTGACAGTGCACCAGACTGTGTGTGTGTTTCTGGGGGGGACATTCCAGAGCAGCTGGGGCCAGAGAGAGTGGAACAGGGACATTCCTGGCCTTACACAGCACGGGGGTGGATACCCAGCAGGAGGACAACTGGCCACAGCTGCAGGCTTTGCCCACATCCTTCCTAAAAATAAATCCTGGCAAACCCAGGAGCCACAGGGGTGTCTGGGGGCGTTGTGAACGCCCAGGAATTTACGCTGAGAGTTTGTGTTGTGTTATAGTGGGTCCAATAGCAAGTGCTGCGAAGCACGGGGCACCAGTGGGGCTGTACAGATAAACACTGATGGATTTACCTCCTGCTCATTCATGGAAAACGTGGAAATGGGCACATGCCAGGCAGGGCTGTTGGACAGGCTGCAGCTTCTCACTGACAGGAGCAAAAGGAGCCGCAGAGGGAAATGCCACAGTGGGAAGTTTAGGAAATAATTACAATCCTCATGTTTCCAATGCAGATGCACCCCAGGGTTAAGCCAGCAGTGGTATTTGCTTTGCCAGGTGTGGTTCCACACGTTTTGCGGGTGAATCATAACGCTGTAACAGTCTTTGGGCTAAAATTCCTGCTGCTCCTGACTGGGTTGTACTTTTTTGCCTGTTCGGTACTGAGTATGCAGTGATTCCTCCACAGCTCCTGCAGCATGTGGGGTGTGGAGCTGCTCTCAGCTGCCTCCCCAAGGCCTGGGGAAGGTGTGAGTGGAGCCCTGCAGCCTGAAAAATCACAGCAGCCTCTGGAAATCTATTTGAGGTCATTGCTTTGAAGGAACAGCCATAATCTAAGTGACAACGTTCTCCCAAGACTGAGAGCTGCTGTGCTTTAACGTGGGCTGTGAACCTCTGAGTGCAGAAAGAGTTGTGCCAGTGAAGGAGCTCTGCTCTAAAGAGCAGATTTGGCCCCTGCCAAATCCTCTGGGGCTGTACAGCTCAAACCACCAACTTCTGCCAGGTCCTGGGGAGCTTGGGAGAGAAGTTACCTTTTTGGGGAGTATTTGGGGTGGTTGTTCATGTCCAGTGTTGAAGCCCACACCAGTGCCCAGCCTGTTTATGTGATTTTTGCTCTGCAAACTCCTTGGAGGGAACCACAGAAGCCCAGGAAGGGCCAGACTGTTTTATCTGTGCAGGTTTGACCTGGTGGCTTGTGAAACAGAAAAGATGGAAGGCAACTTAAAACCTCATGGCTTGGAGGGGCTGGGGCATGTCCAGGGCAGGGAACAGAGCTGGGGAAGGGGCTGGAGCCCCAGGAGAGGCTGAGGGAGCTGGGAAAGGGGCTCAGCCTGGAGAAAAGGAGGCTCAGGGGGGACCTTGTGGCTCTGCACAACTCCCTGACAGGAGGGGGCAGCTGGGGGAGGGGTCGAGATCTGTTTCCAGGGAACAGGGACAGGAGGAGAGGAAAAAGCCTCAAGTTGCACCAGAGGAGGTTTAGGTTGGATATTAGGGAACATTTCTTCACTGAAAGGGTGGTCAGGTGTTGGAACAGACTGCCGGGGCAGTGGTGGAGTCTCTGTTCCTGAAGGAATTTAAAAATCGTGCAGATGTGGCACCTGGGGCTTGGGTTAGTGCTGGAATTGCCAGTGCTTGGTTAATGCTTGGATTCGATGATCTCAAAGGATTTTCCCAACCTAGCCATTCTGTGATTTTATTACTGGGGTTTCCTATCAAACCCTGCGGAGAAAACACAGCTTTTAAAGGGCTGTGAGGCTGCTCAGAGCCTGGCTTTGCTCTGAGCACGAGCTGCAGCCTTGTGGTGCAATTTTGGAGTGGATTTGGGGTGCTGGGACAGGCAGGAGCTGTTTTGATGCTGGGAGCAGGACTTGTCCCTGGATAACTGCTCTCCCTCCCCCTCTTGCTGCAGAGCTGATCTGATCTTGGGATTGGAAGCTGAAGGTTTTGTAGAGATGTGTCCATCTCACCTCCCCTTCCACAGCCAGGAGACCACAGAGCTGGTCCCCAGTGCCACCTGTGAGCATTCCTCCTTGCAGGGTCCACCCTTCTGTCTACTAACAGCCCAAATCTCAGCAGATTCAGTATTTGGGCTTCTTTCTACATCACGTAGCCCTTTTAAACTTGAGTATTTCCTTCCCTTATGGACCATTCTGGGCCAATAATCCCTTTATCTGCATTTTTCATGGCTCTTGAAGTCTGAACCCTCCAGATCCTGCCAAGTGGGACAAAAGCTGTAAAGTCTTTTGTGGAGAGAAGGAAATATCCAAGTGATGGGGTGTGTTTCTCATTGTGGAGAGCCCCCAGAATGAATATCAGGAGTTTCATCACCGGTTTTATGTATGGAAATGCTATTTTAGGTAATTTAACAGGTGCTACGTTTAATTTTTCTCTCTCCATCTGCTTCCTGTGCAGCTGAGCACGTGCCATGGGCGGCTGCAGAGATGGAGCTGAAAAATAGCCACAACAACCTTTCCAAAGAATTTCTCAAAATATCTTTCCTGGCACGTCTGGGACACGGGTGGTGGCAGGATGGCCTAGGGGAGATAATTACTGGCCTGGGCTCTGTCTCCTTCAGGAGGGTTAGAAGAGTTCCAGAGAGAGAGGACACTGCCCTGGCCTCCCTTTTAGCGACTTTGTGGGCTTTTGTTCTGCCTTCGTGCAGCAGAGCAACATCCCAGCAGCAATCCAGCAGCTCCACGGGCTGGAAGTAAAGGCCCTCTGGTGCTTTGGGAGGCTCGAATTCTTCCCCCCACTCACAATTCCTCCCTAACATTTTCAATTGCGTCTTTGCAAAGTCATGATCTTAAAGCTGGGCTTCATCCAGGCTCCCTCCAAGCTTTGTAATTGCATTACAGAAGCGGACGGGAATGTGCGGAGCCGAGGGGACGTGGGGGAAGGGCCGGCAGCATCCTCTGTCAGGGAAAGGAGAAGGACAGGAAATTGTGGCAGTTCTGGAGCTGCTCCCGTTTTTTCGGAGGCCGGGGGAGGGTGGTGGGCTGCGGGATGCGGTCCTGGGATGCTGGCGTGGGAAGTAGGACAGAGGGATGCTCGCCCTGGGCTCTGTCCCCAGGCTCGGGGCTGTGTCCCCAGGCTCGGAGCTGTGTCCCCAGGCTCGGGGTTGTGTCCCCAGGCTCGGGGTTGTGTCCCCAGGCACGGGGCTGTTTTCCCAGGCTCGGGGTTGTGTCCCCAGGCTCGGGGCTGTGTCCCCAGGCTCGGAGCTGTGTCCCCAGGCTCGGGGCTGTGTCCCCAGGCTCAGGGCTGTTTTCCCAGGCTCGGGGCTGTTTTCCCAGGCTCGGGNCTGTGTCCCCAGGCACGGGGCTCTCTCCCCAGGCTCGGGGCTGTTTCCCCAGGCTCGGGGCTGTGTCCCCAGGCACGGGGCTCTCTCCCCAGGCTCGGGGCTGTTTCCCCAGGCTCGGGGCTGTGTCCCCAGGCACGGGGCTCTCTCCCCAGGCTGGGGTCTGTTTCCCCAGGCTCGGGGCTGTGTCCCCAGGCTCGGGGCTGTGTCCCCAGGCTCGGGGCTGTTTCCCCAGGCTCAGGGGTGTGTCCCCAGGCTCGGGGCTGTGTCCCCACACGCCTCGAGCACGGCGGAGGCTCAGCACCGGCAGGGACGGATCTGCTCCCTCTCCCTTGTCATTTTGCCAGCCTGGGAATGCTCAGGCTGAGATTTTACTGCTGCTGCTGCCTCCGGCTGGAGCCGTGTGTGGGAGGCAGAGGGGGGGATGGGGAGAGCTCGGAGGAGGCTGGGACAGAGGAAAGAGAAGTGCAGGGGGGCTTAGGGAGGGGGGCATCCATGTGACGAGCAAGGAGTGCTTGGGAATGGGGCTGGAAGAGACCCCTGGCTCTGGGAGCTGGGTGGGGAGGGGAGAGCAGGGTGATGCCCCAGGGAGTCTTCTGGGAAAGTGGGAACAGCATCCCAGGGGTGGAAGTGTAACTGGGAGTAAAAGGAGAAGAGGCCGGCGGGAGAAGTAAATCCCAGTCACATCCCCTTGCCTGGAGTGGGGAAGCCTGGGAGCAGCTGGGACCATGGGCTGGGAGAGGTCCTGGCTGGGAGAGGGCACTGCCACAGGAGGCAGAAAGCCCCAAATAAGAGAGGAGAGAGGATGCTGAGGATGTCCCGGGAAATCCCAGCCCAAGCACTGCCCACAGCCCTGCTAGGCGCCTCAGAGTGCCGAGGTCTCGTCCTCGGGGCACTGAGCTGCCCTCCCCATCCCCTGGGGCTCTGACAGCACTGCTCTGGCACGAATAACCTTCCCCAGTTTGTTGTGGCGCTGCTGTGACTCGCGTTTCCAGCTGCAGAGCAAGGAAAACAGTTTTTCAGGAATCCATCGGGCGATTGTGCAAATAAATGTTTGCGAGGCCTTTGGCTGCCATAGTGACGAGCTCCATGGCAACCCTGCAAGGAAATGAATAATTCCGTGCTCGAAGTGGAATAATTTTGTGCTGGAAGTGGAAGATAAAAAGGGACCTGATGGCTGAGGGTGCTGCAAATTAGCTGATGAGCAAAGCACCCGAGTGCACCCCTGGTGTGGGTGCTTGTGGCAGCTCTTGGTAACGGGCCGGTGTTGGGATGCAGCTGGATGCAGTGGGGCTGTGGCAGGGCTGCCAGAAAAGCCTTTTGTCTCTTTTTTCCATGATTTCCATGCGGCCAGGTTTATTGAATGCATCCCCAGGTCGTGCAGAGGCTGTACCTGCCTCTCCTGACACAGGACCTGCCCTGTGCTCCGTGTCCACCACGCCCTGAGCCCCTTAAGATGCTGCACCCCTGGGTTTGTCTCAAATGTGGCTTTGATTCCTTCTCTCCAGTTCTAGCTACGCTGGAAGCATTCCCAAAAATGAAAGCCAGCTCTTTTCTGAGCTTTGAAGTGTGGAGTAGAACTGAACAGAGAGAGAGAGGGAAAAAAAAATCTATCCTATGGGGGATGGGTTTTTAGAAAAACACCCCATTGAATCAACACCACTTGTATTAAAACCAGCGAGTCCTTGGAGTATTTCCGTAGGAACCAGCCCTCCCATTCCGGGCAGGCTCCCTGCAGCAGCACCCAAAGCTGTGGATGAGTGGGGAGCAGTGGCAGGGGGGGTTCTGGGGCATGCCCACCCCAGGAAGGGGCAGCAGGGCAGGGAAGGCTGCTCATTGTTGAGTCAGTGATTCACAGCTGTGACTCACAGCCCCATCCTATAGCTGTGGAAGGCAGCCAGGTCTGGCCATCAGCTGTGTGCCTTCTCCGCTGTGAGAAGTTATTTTTGGATGTTTTTAGATTACAGCCCTTGGGGTTTTTTTTTTCTGTGCCTCTGAATTCTGGATGATTGCGCTGTGCAAGTAATTGAGACACTTGAATTTCCTGAAGTGAGTTCAATACCTTTTTTTTTTTTTGCAATGCTAAGGCATTTCTAAAATAGCTTTTCCACATGGTGTCATGAGGAGCAGGCACACAGCTTTGGGGCTCTTTGTGCAAAACTCGGGAACACTGGGTGCAGCAAGGATGAGGAAAAGGATGTAGGGGGTGTCAGCTTGGGCATGAGTCTCCAGTTCACCCTTGCTGTGATGAAGACTGACTGGTTTTACTGGTCAGGTTGTAGCCAGCAGGACAAGAAGTTGTCCCCAATTCCCCTGTGTCACTCACAGATCCACATCTGGAGCACTGTGCCCAGTTTTGGGCTCCTCACTGCAACAAAAGCAGGGCCATATGGCAGCCACCAAAATGACCCGAGCGCGGGAGCCGGAGGCAGGGTGGGAGAGGCTGAGAGAGCTTCTTCAGCTTGCAAGTGTGGGAGTGAGGAGCACTGGATGGTCTTTAAGGACCCTTCCAACCCAAACCATTGTAGGATTCTATGATTTGTGCCTCTCTCCAGTCCGATTTTGTGATCCCACAGGGCATGAAGGGGATGTGGGGCTTTGGGTGTCCCCCTGGCAGTGGGGTAATGGAGGGGCTGCTGAGGCTCACCCCAGGAGTTCATGCGTTCATTCCCTCACTCAGACCACAAGGAAGGGAAAGGGTCTGAAATGCTGCCCATCCTGAGCTGGCTGGTGCTGCACAGTCCCCCTTCCCTGGGGCACAACACACAGCTCTCAGCCAAGAGCTCAAATCAGCCTGAGCGAGATCCAGTTTCTCGGTACAGCCACTCCCCTTGTGCCGTGCACTGGGAGGGTTGGGCTGTGCCACTCAGACCCCTCCCAGACTCTTCATCCCTCCCTTTCCAACCCATTCCTGGCTAAGTTGGTGCCCAGTAGCGCCAGCTCTCCTGTCTGTGCCTTCATGGGGCCCTGGGGCCAAGGGCTATTGGGGTGGAGGGGCGAGGACCACGTGGTGAGGGAGCTTAGTGGGGTCAGGAGTCCCGGTGCGGGTGAATTTCCAGATCACGGGGTGAGCCTTTCCTTCCCTGCATTCCCACTGCCGTAGGGCACCGAGGCTTTGACAGGAGGCAGGAGGAATTTCTGTACCGGGAAGCCTGAAGGAACTGCCTGAAGGAGGGGTGGGAGAGGAGGGAAGAGTCTTTTGGGAGGTGGAAGATGTGATGCTGGCACTGCCACATCAAAGAGGGAGTTGAACCTGAGCCTCTGATTTCAAAACAGAGTTCAAACCACCGGAATGTTACAATTTAAAAAATCACCCAAAATGTATTTGGCACCTTCCTGTGCTTTCCTTCACCATCTCTGGGTACCACCATCACGTTAGGGCAGCTCCCAGAGCCAGGATCAACGGCTGGGAGGCTCAGGGATGAAGCCCTGAAGAACCTGGGAATCTCATTTTCCAGCTGGGGAAGTGTGGGGGTGGGGTGGGTCAGGAGCTGCTGGGGCTAACGGGTGCCTGAATGGGCTGTGGTTTGCAATGGAGTTTAGGTTCCTAAGTCCTTTATTGGATCTAGCCCGGGGCTCTATTCGCAGCCCTGTTTGTGACATTAACAGGTCACTGCAGCCCCAGGGCTGTCCCCACCTTGTCCTGGCGCGGCACCGAGCGCGGGGCAGGGGACCCGCGGCCGAGGAGTCCGGGCACAACCATCACGCAGCAATCAATTTGGGAGGCGAGCACGCCTCGCTTCTGGCCTTTTTTGCAACAGTGCCAGCACCCAGGGCGTGCGGGAGGGCTATAAATAGCGCCCAGGATGCCCCGGGGTGCGGCGGACAGCAGGTATTTCAGGATGCTGCCGGCGGGGTCGTGCCGGGGCAGCTTCTGCTCCATTCGTAGAGATTTGCATCCTCTAAAGATTAACTGGTGTGAGAGCAGCGCCCTGTGCCCGGCTGGGGGATCAGGCACGGGATGCAGAAGGGGAGGGATGGTCCTGTGGTCCTGGCTCAGGTCCTGCACGTCTTTGACCAAGTTGCTTAAGGCCAGATTTTCTGCAGAGCACCTGGGAGTGTCTGCACAGCATCCTTACAGTTGGATGTTGTGTTTCAGAGGGAGCTTGGACATATATTCAGAATTCCAGAATGGTTTGTGTTGGAAAGGGCATCACAGACCATCTCATTCCACCCCCTGCCATGGGCAGGGACACCTTCCACTGTCCCAGGTTGCTCCGAGTCCCATCCAACCTGGCCTGGGACACTTCCAGGGATGGGGCAGCCCCAGCTTCTCAGGGCACCCTGTGCCAGGGCCTCACAGGGAAGGATTTCACAGGGATGGTGAAAGCTCCTGTGCATTCAAAGCTTCTCTCCTTGCAGAGCTTTGATGCAGCTGGGGCGCTGCCTGCCCAGCTATGAGGTCACTGTGGCAGGAACATCCTTCAAGAACGTGCCTGTGGGTCCATCCCAATTCCAAAATGTCCGTATGGGGCCTGTCCTGTGTGTGAGGGCGCACGTGGAGGGGGCACTCGGGCAGGGGGATGCTCTGCGGGGCGTGAGGAGCCCATCTGCTGCCCAGCATGTGGCACTGAGCTGGCACTGGCCATGGCTGCGCTGGCACCTGCAGCGTGTGGGGTGCTGAGTGCTCAGGCACGGAGCTGCCAGCAGGACACCCCAGAGCTGGGGATGTCGGCTGCTTGAGCATGGCTGAGCAGGAATTCAGGGGCTGAGCAGGAATTCAGGGTCTGAACAGGATGTTGAGATCTCAGCAGGAATTCAGGGGCTGAGCAGGAATCAGGGTCTGAACAGGATGTTGGGATCTCAGCAGGAATTCAGGGGCTGAGCAGGAATCTGGTGTCTGAACAGGATGTTGGGATCTCAGCAGGGCTTCAGGGTCTGAGCAGGGAATTGGGGTCTGAGCAGGGTGTTGGGGTCTGAGCAGAGCGTTGGGGTCTGAGCAGGGCTTTGAGGTCTGAGCAGGGAATTGGGGTCAGAGCAGGGTGTTGGGGTCTGAGGAGAACATTGGGGTCTGAGCAGGGAATTGGGTCTGAGCAGAGCATTGGGATCTGAGCGGGGCATTGGGGTCTGAGCAGAGCGTTGGGGTCTGAGCAGGGAATTGGGGTCTGAGCAGGGTGTTGGGGTCTGAGCAGGGAATTGGGGTCTGAGCAGGGTGTTGGGGTCTGAGCAGGGTGTTGGGGTGTGAGCAGGGAGTTGGGGTCTGAGCAGGGAATTGGGGTCTGAGTGGAGTGTTGGGGTCTGGCAGCTCCTGGGTGTAAGGGCTGGGAGCACAGTGGTGGAGGAGGCCACCTCCGTGCCTTGTAGCCTGGTGGTTTGAACAGTTTCCTGGGAAATGGGATAAGATCTCTTCAGGGGAAGGGTTTTCCAACCACCCCATCGTCCCCTATCTCGCTTCAGGAGAGCTCCCAGCTGCAAGAGCAGGGCAGCCCTCATCCCAAGGGAGCCAGCACACAGCCAAGGGGTAAATCCCAGCGTCCCAGTGGATAGAAAATGGTCAGAGCAGTGACTGGGAGAGGAGAGAGCAGGGATCTGAGTGCAGCGGTCGTTTAGGGACAGAGCAGGGGGGACCCCAGGAAGCTGGTGAGATGTTTAGGAAGTGTGGAGGCTCTGGAGGGGCTCTGGGAGCACTGCCCTGAGCAGTGAGCGGTGGCTGAGCACAGCTGACACCTGGCAGACATGAAAGCAGGGCTTGTTAGCCTGCACACAGAGTGCTGATTGTAGCCTCGGCCACAAAACCTCCTCAGCCAAAGCCTGTCAGCATCCCCCGAGTTTTCCCAGGCGGATCTGTGGCACTCAGCACCCCCAGCAGCCAAGGGGAACCAAGGCAGATGCCCAGATTCTCCCTGCTCTCCTCTCCCTGGTGCTCCAGCCTCCCCAGGACCAATCTTGGACTCTTTTCAGAGCAAGTTCTGTAGCGCCAGGCAGCTGCTCCACGATGATCCCAAATCCCATCACACCATGGGGCTTTTCCACCCTCCATCACATGAATGAAACTGCAGAATGGAGTTGTAGCCTGAAATAGCTTGAAAGGTGCATCCACTCACAGCCTGCAAAAGGACCTGGTCATACCAGGGTGCGTATGCACCTCTGGGGCTTTGGGACAGCAGTTTTTGTGATATTACATTGTCATTTTGGCAATGCATCACGTTATATCCCATGGCAGAGGGCTGGAATAGATGATCTTCAAGTTCTCTTCTGACCCAGACCATTCTGTGATTCTGATGGGTGGGATTTTGGGGTGATGAGGTGCTGGCTGTAGCCTCTGAAGGCAGCAGGAGTTAGGAAGGTGTTGCTGGAAGCACCACTGAGTCCCCAAGGGCTTTTGGTGTTTATTCTTCAAGAGCCTGGTGAGGGATGGACACCTCTGAAAGGGCCTTGGCTCCTGAGTGCTGTTTAATAGAAGGATTTAAAGCATGCACGGGTCCAGCCCACTCCTCCTGATTGAACTGTAGTAACTTGCTGTTTGTTTTCTTTTCCCATAGCTCCCAGAATGGAGAGGAAGCTGGAGCCTGGCCCAACAACCAGTTTGACACGGAGATGCTCCAAGCCATGATCCTGGCTTCAGCCAACGGTTGGTGTCCGTCACTCACGGGAAAAGCCTGACTCCTGCTCTGGCGGGGCCATCCCGGGTTCATGCTGATAGATAAGATGCTGTGGGACTGATTTATCTGAGTTAGCTGGGCTGGCTGCAAAATTCTGCTTCAACAGATCCCAAAGCTGGCGGGAAAGCACTGATTTCGCTGCAGAGAGAGGGGTCAGGAAGGATCCAGTCAGAGGAGATACCTGATTCCTGTAGCCAGGGACACCTCTTGTACCCAAACTCTGCTTGCTTTGTACTGAAACAGCATCATCTGGCTGTGCTGTGGTTGTGGTATGTGAAAGAGCCAGTCTTGAGATGATGTTTGATAAACTACTTGGTTCCAGAAAGTCCCAGCAAATTAAACCTGCTGTAAGGTGAGGAGGAGGGAAGGCTGGAAGTTTGTGTGTGGCTGGAGGGTGGAAACAGCGAGTGCCTGGCTCAGTATTCCCAACAAACCTTGTGTCCAGAGGAGCTCTCCGAGTCCCCCTGCTGAGCCACGGACTCGCCAAGGTTTTGCCACTGGGTCCCGCTGCCTCTTTGCAGTTGTAGCTGCAGGGAGGTGGTTTGGGGTCATTTTGGGTTGGTTTGTTCTGGTTTGTGGCTGTGCAGAAGCCTCGGGCAGGGAGGGGTGTTCCCACGCACTCACAGGCTCCTTGGCTTTGCGTAAAACAAGGACAATTATCACTCTGTGCAGCACTACGGATAAAGAGTCTGCTTTTCATACAGCCTTTATTTATAAATACCTCCAAGTCTTTCCCCCCTTGACTTAAAAATAGAAGCACATCCATAAAACCCTGTGCAAAATGTTTGGGATGTTTCCTTTGAGCTGTTGGGAGGGAAGGAATCCGAGGGAGGAGGAATGGCTTTGGTGTTGCTTTCTTGGAAAGCTGCTGCAGCTGAACTTCGCTGCTCCTCAGACACCAGGCAGTCTGGAGACAGCTGGGAAGGGGGACGAAGGTCTGGGGCAAGGGAGTTGTTTACACTCAAGAGAAAGAAACAATGTGAAAATGTGCCTTTGCTCTGAAAAATGACAATGGAAAAATAGCCCTTGGGGTTGCATGTGGTTGTCGTCACCCAGTGTCTCTAGATCCCGTCTTCTTGCTGGTAAATAAAGCTGTTTTTCTGGCTGCTGCTCCAGCAATCCCCAGGCTCAGAGCTAAGTGGGTCCCTTCCAGGTTAAGCACCGACTTTCATGGAGCCCCGGGCCCTGTTGCAGCAAATCTCCCGCAATCCACAAGTCTTGCACAGTCCTCACCTCTCCCAGGGCTCCAGTCCACCCAGGGGGTTCATGTAAATCAAATCCCTCCCCCAGATAATGGCTTTCCCTTATCCATCCTTTTCAGGCTCGGTCTGTGCTGTTGGATTTGTGGGTGGGGACACAGGACAAGTTTTTTCCTCCAGCACAGTGTTTTCGTGTCACCTCTGCTCTCTGTCCCCCATTTTTGATCTCTCTTTAAGCCAATAGTGTTGACTGGAGCAGGCGTTGATTAGGGGCAGCCCATTAATTGCCCATGAAGCTTTGTGCTACCCATCCCTGGCTGTGATTTCCTGGCCATTTAAATGATCCTTATATTTCACTGTCACCCGCTGAGCTCTGTTTGAGCTCTGGGGTGACAGGTGGGACACGGTGACCCAGCTGATGCCCTGGATGCATCCTTACCCTGGGCCAGGGGTTGTCCTTGGCTTCAGCAAGAAGCAGCACTGGCCGTGCCAGGCCAGGCCTGAACCATCCAGTCCTTTGGGGATTAAATCCCTTTCCCTGTGGTTAAATTACCACCACAAGTCAGAGTACCTGGGACCTGATTTCCCCCCAGGGCTGTGAGCTTGCTGTAGGGTTTGGTCTCCCTTCCCAGGCATCCTTCCTCTGGATCTTCCTCCCTCGCAACCAGGAACAAAATGAAAAGCCAGCGTTTCGAGCGATCTGAATGGGCAGAGGCAGCTGCTGGGACAGCCCAAGGAGCACAGATGCTCCAGGACACCAGACGCTCCAGGGCAGACACCCTGTCCTTAAAATACTCTGGCTCCCAGCGAGAATTTAGAGAGGTGCCATGGGATGGTGGGAGGGCAGACAGAAAGGCAGCCCAGGGAGGTCCTTGTCCCCCCAGGCAGGGACAGACACTCTATATTGGGTCTCCTGAAAGCCCCACCAGCAGCTGCAGCAACACGTGCCCTGGGGCTGCCCCCGGCCTCCGGGCTGATGGAGCCACTCGCTGGTTATTTTTGCCAAAGCCCAAATTCTTGTTTTCCTCCTCAGGGCTGGTTGGGATAATGACAGGCTGCTGGTAGAGGCTGAGCTCAGACCTTTCCAGCAACAAGAGCTGAAGTGCTTTACTTGGCAAGAGCACCTCGGTGCCCATTTATAACCCTCTATTGTCCCTGTTCTCTCTTCTTTTCAGCCTTAATGTCAGTGTTACCTAGAAACAGCCGGTTGCCCTTACCCGGGACCGACTGGCAGGCTGGGAACTTCACCAGTGCCTTTTTCTCCCTGGTGAAAGCTGTGCTGGAACTGCAAATTAATTCGTGGGGACTTGGGTGGTGCTGGCAGCCCTCAACCCTTCGCTGCTGAGAGCCCAGGGATGGCCCTGGGGGGACACAGGGCAGCAATATCCAGGGAAGAGAAGGTGCCCAAGTCCACCCAGCCTCTCACTGGGCTGACCCCAGCTGGGACAGTCCAGAAAAAACAATTCTCCCATGGCTGGAGGCTGTAGTCCACCTGTGAGATGCTCCCTGCACATCTCCCGTCATCCCATCCCATGTAACACCTCCATGGGTGTGGGCTTGAGTTGGTTGCTAATCAATAATCTGCTGCTGAGGTGAGTGAGGATTACAATAAATCTCACTAACTACAGGCACATCTCCCCAGCACATGGTCCTCCAAGCCCTGCTAGGTCTGGAACCCATTTCACGGGGACTCTGGAAGAATTCTCCTGTGGTGAATGCTTCCAGAGCGGGAAGTGAAAGGCATTTCCCTGTGCTGGGTGGCTGTGTTTGTCCACCACAGCCCCCGCCCCGGTGCACAATGTCGCTCCTGTTCTCGGCCTCGCTGTGTTTTCCTGCCCGCCCGCTCCGACAGAGCAGCTGCAGCTTTTTAAACTGCACTTGCTTCGTCCCCTTCCGACCCCTGCAAAGGGAATGTGTACACGGCCATATTTCAGGGAGATGGTGGGATGTGGTCCAGATTTCTGTCCAGCTTTCTATCCAGCTTTCTGGCTGGCTTAGCCACCTCCATCTGCTTAGGGAAAAGCAAAAGGAACACGGAGGCGTGCACAGAGCTGGTCTGGAGAGAGGAGAAGCACGAGGGGACCCAGCCCACCACTTGTGCTCATTGTTTTTCTTTGTTCCCACAATCTCTCCGTCTGTGAAAGGAGGGAGCAGCGCCCCTGGGCTCTGCCTCGGGCCCTTAGGATGTCCTTGCTGGGTGTCCCCAGCCTCCAGGAGATCCTGGCCCCAGGCACGAGCATGAGGCAGTTAAAGGCTGAGCTGGGAGCCCCAGTATCTCGTACAAAGGCTGGGTTTCAGCAAACCATTTCTGAGCAGGGCTGTGCAAGAATCCCACCCCGAGCCGTGCGCAGGCAGCTGCACTGGAGCAGATCATGCAGCAGCTCATGGCAACAGCATCACTCGAGCCCTGCCGTCCCCCCGTGCTCATTTCTCCCCCTGCTCCCGCGCATCCCCCCATCTCCATCTGGTCTGCAGCATCCAGCAGAGCCCCAGCATCCCGGGGGGGCCCTGTGCCCCTCCCCACTCCCGGGCTTGCTCGCTCCGTGCTGGAGCTTTGCATAGCGACAGGAATGAATTTCCCTTCCCCTCCCCCTGCTCCCAGATCTGGACCATCAGACACGCTCTGGCATTGATTTCCTTCGTGCTCGGCTTCCTAGAGCCATTTTGCGGTATTGCAGGGGAGGGGTTTTCTTTCTCATCTCCTGTGTCCTGCTCCCTGAATAAACCTGGCTGGAGAAAAATACCGCGGGCAGGGTTTTAAGTGCGGCGGAAAAATAAATAAATATTGGATTTCCTTTAATGCATCACTAATGGTGTGACTGCGCAATATGTTTGTAACGGGCAAAGTTTTGGGGGCGGGAAGGGGAGTTCGCAGCCCCGTGGGGAGCGGAAGGGTGATGTTGGTTTGGGTTTGGCGCCCTGCGGGGCTGCTGGGGCTTGGGGTGGGATTTCCAGCTGGCTTTAACATCCTGCGCTTCTCTTTCCCCCCTTCCCCGGCGTTCCCCACAGAAGCTGCTGACGGTAACTCGACCCTGGGCGGCGGCAACGGCACGATGGGGCTGAGCGCCCGCTACGGCCCCCAGTTCACCCTGCAGCACGTCCCCGACTACCGGCAGAACGTCTACATCCCGGGCAGCAACGCCACCCTCACCAACGCCGCCGGCAAGCGCGACGCCAAGAACGCCGCCCCCGCCGGAGGCAACAAGAAGAAATCCGGGAAGAAGGAGAAGAAGTAGTGAAGAAGAAGAAGAAGAAGAAGGAGACCTTAGAGCTACAGGGCAGCCGGCTCCAGCACTCCCCCCCACAAAACCACAGCCCAGGCCGGAGGACGAATGTGAATTTTTTTTGCGGTGCAAAAGTAGGAAATGCTGCGAATGTATCTCGGCATCATCAGAGCTGAGAGCAGGGGCTCGCTGCTCTCAGGTCTCGTGATGAAAACCAATCCGGAATCTAAACCGAAAGCAAACAAGTGCCCTGTGAATAACGTTTTATACAATCCCTCGGGTATTAGAATATGCAAGGGTGGAAGGTCTTTTGCCATGTCTTTGGATCCGATTTGCTCCCAGGCAGTCCGAGAAAGGCACAAGGCTCGCGCTCGGCTTTGCCCAGTGTAAATAATTTTAACGTGGGTCTTTTAATTTATAGCCCTTCAGCGATTTTTTGGAAAGGAAAAGGAAGTTCTTAGCTTAGAACCCATGCTCCAGTTCTTTGCTCTTAAATTTTCCATTCGTAAAATTCACCCCCAGTCAATGATAACGATGGATTTTGGAATTTGGAAGTTGGTAGGGAGTGCTTCAGTTCCTGCTTACCTGTCATCTGGAAAAAAAAAAAAGTGTTTATATTGCATGAATCAAAGGGAATATGGCAAAGCTGCATCCTAAACATTTTTTTTGTTTGTGTTTTGTTTTTTTTTTTTAAAGTGTAACCACTAATGGCCTGAAATATAAGGAAAAAGCCCTCCTGCTGTGTGAGAGGCAGGGAATTCCATGAGAAGCATGCCGAGGCGTGCGGCAGCTGCCCCGGCGGTTCTAGGGGTCTCCGAAGAGCAGACACATCTCAAACCTTCTTTGCAGTAAATATTTATATGTACAGTGTCGATGTTCTTATGGAATTAAGGCTAAGAGAGCCTCGCTCCCCCGCGGCCAGGCCTGGCCAGGTCCCCGCCCGGGGGGACGCGGGGACGACGCTTCACTGTCTGCACACGGTGTCTGCATGCACGTCCCTCACCTCACACCTGCACTAGCGCAGTAGCTCCACGGACCTGGAGAAGTCCTCGCATGCCCACGTGGTGTGAACGCGCCGGCAGCCCCCCGGGGCTGCCCTGGGGAAGGGGTGGGAGGGGGTGGGATGGCTCAGGCACGGTGGGGAAACTCATTATTGCTTCTTGTTCGGGCCCCAAAGGTTGTTTGGGGTGGTGCAGGCGGTCCTACGAGGCAGTTCCGGGGGGTCTCGCCCAAAGGGGTGGGATCAGCAGAGCTGCTGGTGCATGGCTTTGGTGCAGAGTTGGTGGCTGAGTAAGTGACGGTTGTTTTGGTGGCGTTTGGGGACCAGATCCAGACAAGGGACCCAAGAGCAGGGGGTGATGCTGCAAAATGGGGGGCAGTAATTAGGGGAGTGTCACACGGGACCATGCGGGGCCAGCCCGGAGGAGGTGATGCTCCCTCTGGCTTTGGGCTTTGTACCCTGCGAAGAGAATTGAAGGATGCGGATTAGAGTTTCTCCATGTGCCCATCACCAAAGCACCAGGCCAGCTTCCCATAGCAGAGCAGCTCTGAGCCCCCAGGGGAGGCAGATGGGGGCTTTGCGTAGCCAAAGCCAGGAGAGGAGCTGTGGAGTGGCCAGAAAGGGGCTGCACCGAGTTTCCCAGGGGGGATGTGTGTTGTTTTTTTCCTTTTTTAATCACTAACACGTAACTCACCCGAGCAGATCCAGCCCTTTCAGCCAGGCTCTCCCCACCCCTGCCCCCTCGCCAACCCCAGGGCAGCAGGAGCATCCTCCGTGTTTCATCTGGATCCAGCCACCTCCGGCGCTGGCTGCACTGGGAGCGGTTCCCACCCTGTCCCCTGCAGCTGCCACCTCCCCCCCCCCTCTAGAAACGCTGTAGCTGAATCGTAGTCTTTATATTTTCTTTTTAATCTGCAATCTGAGGTAGCCTAGTGAGTGTTGTGTATTTAGTGGCGTGTTATTTTTAATCGCGGTGACTAACTTGTGGGCATCAGTATTTTCAATTTTCTCTGTACCTTCTTTCCGTGTGGTCTGTGCTCCGAGTGTACGTGAAATGAAACACGTTTGCCCTTTCAATGTGTCTAATATTGAATTATACTTATATATTATATATATGCTTATATCCTTCTTATACCCATATAGACCAATGTCGATGTGTTACACGCAAGTTTTATACTCTAATATTTATATTGCTTTTTTTTTCTTTGGGAAAAAAAAATAATAAAATGGTTTCTTCTGAATGAATGGTAGTTACTCTGATGGGAAAAGGAAGGCACGGGTTGGGGTCTGTCCATCCCGGTGGTGCTCCTGTGCTGAGGCTTCTGATGGGGGGTTGTTCTGCCGCTGCCTGGATCCAGCAGTGGGAATGCTCTTGGGGCACCCCCAATCTTGTGTCCCCCAGGCCTGCTCTGGCACCACTGCCATCCTCTGGTCCCCCAGGCCTTTGAGTGGAGGGTGACATGGCTGTGGATCATGACTGAGAACGTGATGGGGTCGGTAGCTACAGCCCCGAGAGGATCCAGCTGCCCGTCTCCATCGCTGGCAGAGATCTGGTCACTCTTCCCCAGTCCTGGAGGATCGGGAGAACCAGACCCAGTGGTGGATTCCATCACCCTTCCCCATCACCAGCAGGAATCCACTCTCCCTTCTCCAACCCTGGTCTGATTCGCTTTTTGTGGTCTCCCCTCCCTGCACTTGGGGACACTGGGTGGGAGGGGGTTCAGGCCTTGTGGCTGGAGCTCCCTGGCCGAGACAACTCCCCCACCCTGTCCCTGCGGGGGCTCCAACACAGGCTGAGGGAAAACATCCCGTGGCTCAGGGTGTCGCAAGCCTGGAGATAAAAATAAGCTGCTGCTGGCCAGATGTGAGGGGGAGGGTGGAGGAGGCGGGGCCAGAGCAGGCCCAGGAGACAGACAGACAGACAGCCCGGAATTGGGGCTTGGGGCTTGTCCCCCCTGTTAGCAGAGCACAGGAGGCTCCAGGTGTGCAAGGCACAGCTCTATTCCTGTATTCCCATCCATCTCCACCCAGTGTCTCTGTCCGGGTGCAGCTCTGTGGCCTCCACCCTCTGCCCCCCGAGCCCCCCCCAGCCTGCCCTCACACACAGAGAGCACCCCCTGAACGCCCCTTGCAGACTGACAGACACTTCCCAAACCCCTGTACTCCACAGAAACCCCAAAGCCCCATCCAGCTGCACAGATGAAATCCCCGTGCACCTCTCAGAAGGACATCCCTCTCCCCAAATTCCCTCGCATCCCACAGATCCAGCTCTCCTGCCTGCCCTGTGCACTGGTCACACACACACACACACACACACACACACGAGGAGCTCTAACCAGAGCATCCTCCTTTGGGACAGGCGGTCCCAGGCCACAAGGGAGGCCACGAGGGTCAGGGCAGTGACAGGGCAGGGATTTGCTGCTCTGGGACCCCTGTGACACCGTGTCCTCTGCCCCCAGTCTCGGAGCTGCTGTCCCTCCCATGCTGGATCACCTGGAATGCACCAGGAACAGCTCCAGGGGGTGGTGGGGATCAATCCCAGCCACCCGCTGGTAATGGGGAGCCGGGCTGAGCACTTCCAGGTGCCACCCGCGGGCTGTCCCCAGCACCTGCCCTAGCCGGGGTGGCTTCACCCCAGGGCACTGGGGTCACTGGAGCTGCTCGGCTGGTGATGCCACTGGGTGCCTGGAGCTGAGTGCTGAGGGCTTTGGGTGAAGGAACCGGGGCTGCTCAAGAGAGTGGGTCCCCAGGTGGGTGACAGTCACCGCTGGCGGGGAGCAGAGAGGCTTTGCAGGACTCTAGGGGTGGGTTTGCCTTAAGGAGCCACAGCCTCCCCAGTGCCCCGAGCCCCGCGGTGTCCCCGTGTCCCAGCTGCGGGCGGTGGTGTCAGGATGCGTGCAGTGACAGGGGGCTCATCGAGTTTCGCTTCAATTCTCTTCTCCCTTGCGCGAAAATTACCCCAGGGCACGGCGAGAGCCGGCAAGGGGAAGCCTCAAACACAGACCTGGCCAATTAGCGCTGATGAAGGAAAGCGGTCAGCCGCGCTAATTACCGGGGACAGGCGGGAGCGGGGATGTGTTCAGCGCAGCGTGGCGAGCTGGGGGAATTCCCGAGCTCAGGCGGTGACACAGGGGAGGCCACAGAAACAGAGCCAGAGTCACAGCGCTGACACAAGGGGCACAAAGCGCTTGGCAAGACAGAGCCCCCGGCAGGCGCTCGGGACGAGTGACACGGCGGGGTTGATGGCATTGCTCCCGGCAAGGGCGACTTGGCCTTGGAAAGGAGGTCCTGGATGTGGCGTGGGAGCGAGTGAGAGGTTTGGGAGGTCTTTCACTGCAGCCGTGGTGGGGACTGAGGGGTTCTGCCTGCAGTGGGGCTGTGGGTTCCAGCCTCTGTGCCTGGTGCTGGCTGTGGGGGACGAGGGGCAGTGTCCCACTCAGAACGGCTGGGGCGGGGCTGTGGATTCACCAGCAAACCCTGAGGTGCCCAGCCAGCAGCAGAGGTGGGGGGACCCCGTGCCTGGGCCAGGGTATCCATGCTGGGGTGCTCTGAACATCCCTCAGCAGCCAGAAGGGACTCAGATCTTCCTCCACCCTGGTGCTCTCCTGCTGCTGCTTTTCTTTTCTCCCTTCTCAATCTCCGTTCTCCAACCCCGCGGTCAGCTCAGCACGTTTTTCCTCCCCTCCCTGTCACTCTCTCAGGTACAGCCACGGTGTGGGACCAGGGAACCTTCAGACTCCACAGGCAGCAGAGCTGGAAGGTCTTGGTGGTACAGGAGCAGATCCCACTGTGGTGGAGACCCCCTTGTCCCCCCTCTGGGGATTGTCCCCAATTCACTTCCTGCTCCTGGCAGAGCTGGAGCATCCAGATGCCACAGGTGGTGCTGGTCCCATATCAGCAGCCTGTGGAGCCCTTGTTTGCAGCAGTTTTTGGGCTTTTTTTTGGTGCAATTGACCTTGAAAATAGAACCAAAACACAACAGAAAATAAAAAAAAAAAAAACCAAAACAAACCAAAAAAACAAAGCAAACGAAAGGAATTGAGCCAAGCCAGTTTTCCACTGGCTCTGTGAGCTGAACTGACCTGTCACTCGGCCCCAGGGAGGGCTGGGTGGGGAGTTGGAATCTCCATCAGGCTGTGGTCACTGGCTGAGTCCCATCAGCAGCTCCTCCAGCCATGACTTCACCCAGCAAAGCAGAGGGGGGTGAAAATCACCAAAAAAGCCGAGTTTTCACGCAGCTCCCCCTCACCCCTTCCTTCAGGATCCCTAAAAGCACTGGGGAGGTCACCCGGGGTGTGACACAGGCACTGGGAGATGGAGCCTGCCCAGAGAAGAAGATGCCCCTGGGAGCTGCTGGCAGCAGGGGCTTCTCCTCCCATAAATGCCTCAGAAGGGAGGGCAGCCAATGCCATCAAAAAGCACTTTTTGCAGTACTTGGGATACAAAATATCCAAAAGGGATCCAGTGAGGCAGTGGGTAAAAAAGGCCAGGTCAGGAGAGGGGATATCCATAGCAGGGAACGTGGTGGGAAAGCTCCCCCCACAGCCCCCCTGCCCTGCGCCCCTCCAGTCCCTCCATGACATCCCCTGGGATTTGATTTCCCCCTGGCACAGCTGGTTCCTCTCACACCTCACATTCCCGGGGGGAAGCGAGAGGTGTTTCACCATCCTCCGTGTCTCTTCCTGCTCCATAAATCCTCTTCCCGCTGCTGTGATTTATTATTATTTATAACAACAATAAAGCGTGCGTAGACAGAATAAAATTTGCCTTTTGCTGACTGAAACCTTGTGACCACGGGGAAGGAGAGGGCGGAGGGAGGGCACTGCTGGTCCTTGGCCGGCCCCGGTGGGACTCGGCGGCTGCCAAAGGCTCATCCATCACGTGGAGGAGCAGAACCAGCCCTCGGCCACTCTCCGGACAAAAGAGGATGTGATGGGATTTTGCCCTTTTGCAGCCTGTGTGACCTTGTGGTGGCCTCTGCCAGGAGCTGCAGGGAGAACGCTCTGTCTGTCTGTCTGTCTGTCCTCCCCGTGGGGCAGAGCCCTTGTCCCGGCCGTGCTGCTGGCCGAGTGCCCGAGGAGAGCAGTTCCAAGGAAGCAGCCAGAACCTGAGGTCATGGGGCTGGGAGAGGGGAGGGCAGGGAAGGAGAGCCATGCCAGGAGGGATGAGGGCAAACCACACAAAGGTTCTGGGCACTGCTGTGAGGACACAGAGTGGCTGGAAGGGCTCAGCCCCAAGGGGACACCCCTGTGTGTGTCGCCCACCCTGAGCCCCTCACACTCCACCGGAACTTGCTGTGGGTGGGACTTGCCAGGGTCACTGTCACCGAGCTGCTGGTGGCAGAGCCTGCCCATGTGCCTGGCCCAAGGCTCTGATGCTGCCTCTGCAGGCAGGAACATCCCTCTGCTGCCCCAGAACCCAGGGCTGGCCCCCCAAAACCATTCCTGGGGAGTCCCTGGAAGCACAGAGCCAGGCAGGGTTAATTCCCTCATGGGTTCCTGCAGCCCCCATTATCCCCAGGGACTTGGGGCAGAGTTTTTTAAAACCCCCAGCCAAAAAAAAAAAAAGTCAAAATGTTCCTTTGGCAATGTGCAGGGACTGTCCATGCCCAGAGCTGCCTGCCTGACCCTTCTCCCTTTGGCACATGCCAAAATCGGCCATGCCCAGTTTGGGGAGGGGGTTTTTGGCCCCCTCTCCACCTGAATGGGCAGCAGTCCTGTGCCAAACCACGCCGAGCTTTGCCAGGGCCTCTGGGAGCAGAGAAAGGAATGGATCTGGCCGTGTTGGGGTGTGTTCCTCTCACAGGGGACAGGGATGTGGGTGACACAGAGCCCAGCACATCCTGCTGGCCAAACTTCGGAAACCGCTGCCAATTTTGCGCTGGGGAGCTGAGACACGTCCTGGGAACCTCCCCTCCTCTCCCACAGGGCTCAGACAGGTGGGATTTGGTTTGGGATTTGAGGGGAGCTCTCCTGGATGAGCTGCAGGTGACAGAGCCTGGCTGGCACGGGGAGGGGAGATCAGCCCCTGCAGCTGAGCGGTGCAGCAGGAAAAGGCCCCCCCAAGGCTGCAGAGGGTTTTGGGGAGCAGTGCCCACCCCTCAGTGCTCCCCTGGTCCCCAGGACACGGGTGGCTGCCAGGGCTGGGGTGGGGACCCTGCCATCCTCCCCATCACCTCCAGACTGGGCGGGAGGGCCCTGTGAGCTGCCAGGGGCAATGGGGGGCTGGGACTCCCCCAGATAAACGGAGGAGGAGGAGGGTCCTTGTGCTGCAGAGAGAGATGGGACGGGCGCCAGGGAGGGACAGCGGCCAGATGGGAGCAGAGGGACAGGAAGAGGGAGACAAAGCTGCTTTGTGCAGGGCAGTGTCCGGTGCAGGGAAAGAGGGGGAATGGGGAAGGGTGGGTGCCAAGGGAGGGGGCCAGGCTGGCTCCCTTCAACCCCACGGTCCCCACAGCGGGGTGCAAGAGATAATCCACAGAGGTACAGGAAGAAAATGTGTTTTGTACCATTAATAACTTCAAAAATATTTTAAAACAGTGGGGTTTTTTCACCTCTCCCCCATCCTTTTTTACCTTGTGTTTTAGCTCGCACTTTAAAGCGTACTTGTTAGCCCAGCAGTACGTGTAGGGAATTTATAAATCAGTGAATATATGGAGCGGGGGGGTGTGGAATAAAAAAATCTTGGACCCTGGAGCTGCACACAGTGCTGGTGGGTGCCTGATGTTGTTAGAGACTGAGTGTCCTCCCCCACTGCTGCAGCACCCCAAGGTGATGGGGCACCTCCCTGCTGGAGCTCAGAGCCCCCGCAGAGATTTGGGGTGTCCCCACCCCGCACTGAGCACCATCCCCACGGCCTCTCTGAGGCCACCCCAGCCTGGCTTCCCTCCATCCCCCAGTCCCTGCAGTCAGGCCCAGTGCCAGGTTTAAACCTTTTTTTTTTTTTTTTTTTTATCCTGGCTTTTTTTTCTCCCCCGTTTTCACAGGACACTGTGGGCCTCCCACTCCTCAATTAGCAACTTGTCATTGACAAGCTCATCAAAAGGCTGCTAAAAAAACCCAAACTGAGATTTGATGCAAACTAGGGCAATAATCAGGTCTCTGCCCTGGTTTTTAAATTATCCCAGCAGTCCCTGTGTGTCCGTGCCTGTGGGGACCCGCTCCTGAAAGCCTCACGGAGCCAGTGCTGTTCGGTTGGCTCCATCCCACACCTCTGCAGCAACGGGGACACCTCGGATGGGAAAGGGGGCTGGGGAAGAGGCAGAGACATTTTGGGACGCAGACCTGGCTGGTGGCCATGCTGGTGGCAGGGAGTGGGGACAGGGCTGCTCCCCACCACCGGCAGAGGGTAAAGGCAGCACTGCCTGGGCAGGAGGGGTCGGGGTTGGCCACAGGGAGGGTTTGACACCCTTTGGAGCACCCACTATGAGGTGCCAGCAGGACTTGGGCAGCAAAACAGCTGCTGCAAGGAGCACTCGGCCCCAGAGCAGGAGCACAGCCCGGGCTGGGATGTCCCCGCGCTGCCCTCGGCCCCAGCCCTGCACAGAACTGGCCCCAAGGACAAACCCCTCCTGTGCCACCAAGCCAGGGCCACGTGGACGAACATTTGTCCAGCCAAAGTGGCCATCTGGGACAAGGTGTCCTTCATCCCAGCAGAGCAGCAGGGAGCTGCAGCCTGGCCCAGTTCTGGCTGCTTTGTCCTCTAAACTCGGCCCGGGGCTGGGCTGGGGCTCCTCGTGCGACTGCGAGGGCAGGGGGACCCTCTGGGGGGTCACCAGGAGGGACACTGCTGTCACAGAGCTGTCACACGGGTGTGCACACCCTCGGGGACAAAAAGGCTCGAGTGGTGTGATCAGGGCTCTGCTTGATGGTTTGTCCCTGGGGAATATCCATCACGACAGGGGGCTGCACAGTGAGGGTGGCTCCTGTCCTCCCCCCTTCCCACCTACCTGGCTTTCAGTCCTGGTGACATCGGGGTGGGGGGGACATCTCCATCCCCCAGAGCCTGTGTCTGGGCTCTGAGACACCACACCTGCTGTGCCAAGGTGGATTTTTGGGGCAGGGAACAGGAGGATTTCCAGCCTCCTCCGGGGATGTGGTGGCAGTGCCCAGCTCACTACAGGCAGCTGTGATGCTGCTCCAGCTCCTCAGCTGCCCCCTCCAGCCTGGATGAGCTCCCTGCAGCTCAGTACCACAAGGCTCCAGGTTCAGCCCTGAACCAGCAAAGTTATGGTATGGAGACAAAAATCACATTTTTGTACCAAAAATCATGTTTATTTCTACATCTTTTGTACATAAAAGCTGTCCCAGATCATCCCTTTCCCACAGCCGCAAAGCCATGAAAAAAGGGGAACTGGTACAAAGAAATACAAACTCCCAGGCAGGGCTCCAGGCTGGCCCGGATTCAGCTCACATATCCCATTTTCTCTCTCATTTTGAAGCTTTCCAGGGCATTTGGCACCTCCTGCCTGCCCTGCCCAGCCCTGGCATCCTGGCACGAGGGTGGCACAGCTCTTGGTCCCATAAGGAGCCCTCTCACACCCGGGTGCCGGGAAGGCAGCGGGACCAACGCTTTGATTGTCCTACCCGCCCTTCTTGACTTCCTCACCCCTTCCCAAAGGGTCCGTGGTTCACCCCGGTTTGACCGGGGAGTCGCTGGGCTGTGGCCAGAAGCCGAACCAGAGCAAATTCTCTCCTCTAAATTCAGCATTTCTCTCCCTTTCCCCTTTCCCGTGTGCAGGAACGCCCCCGCCTCCTCCCAGGGGCCCGTCCTCGCTCGCTGCTCGGCACGGTTCTCGCTCCGCCGGAGCCGCGGCACCCGGGACAGCCGAGGGACCGCGGAGCCCGAGCGCGCTGGCAGCGGGGAGCGGGCGCTGTGCCCCGCACAAGGAGCAGCTTCCAGCGCCGCCGCTGCCCGGAGGGGCCGCGGGGCTGACCTGGCACGGGGGACACGCTGTCCTCGGCTCGCTCAGCTTTTTGTTAGCGCTTGCAACCCGCGGTGCGGTAACAAGCCCCAGGAATGCCCCAAATGCAATGAAAAATGGAGTTGTTATTGCTGTCGAGCTCTTATTGTTATTAAACATAAAAGCTACATAAAAGCTTTGTGCAATCTGCTCCAGAGGACAGTGTCCCTGCCCACGGCGGGGGCTTGGGACAAGATGAGAGTTAAAGTCCTTCCCAAGCCAAACCTTTCTGTGATTCTATGGAAAGAGCATTACAACGAAAAGCTTCAGAGGCTGACTGTGACCCCGGGAGGGACCAGCGCTCCCAGCAGCACTCTGGTGTGCAGAGGTTCCTGCAGGAAATGGTGATCCCAGCCATGTCCCCAGACCCTGCTGCCACACCTGTGCCGGCTCAGCCCCGCTGAGGATCTCTCCCAGATCAGACGGTGCCAATGCCTTCTCTCCAAGAGCATTCCAGTCATCCCATCACCTTCCCAACTCTTACCCGGGCTGGGATCAGCTGCCTCCTCCCGCAGGGATGTGACAGCAGCCAGGCTCTGTGCCAGTCCCAGGTGATGCTGGGCTCCGTTAGCGCCATGTGATAAAAATGTTAAATCAGAACAAGAAAACAATCCAAAACAAGTAAGGCACAAGCTGCGGCAGAGCCATTCCCACTGTAAACTCCTCCAGGAGCCAGAACCCTGCAAGACCAGACCTGGGGTCCCTGGCTGTCACCCCAGCGCTGGGTTATGTGTAGGGAGGGCTGTGGCTTGGCTCTGTCCCTGTCTTTCTGCCCAGTCTGCTCCACCACCCGAACCACAGACAGTGCTCTTCCCCTCGGCTGAAGCCTTTGACCCAGACCCAAGATGGGACAGGAGAGCTAAAACAGCACCAAACCTGCCACAAACAGCACCAAGAGCCAGAAGGAAAATAAATTACCCTTCATAACCATGCACAGGTCCCAGAGTGAAACTCTGTTTTACTTACTGAAAGCTCTTGTGGGTCCAGCAGCTTTCTGCCTTTTTCCAGGACCAGTGTCCAGCTGGAGCAGCTGGTGGTCTGTGTTGTCTGCTCAGGGATGCTCCATCTCTTGTCACTCTGCTGGCTTTGCTGGTTCTGAAAACAAAGGGGTATTAAAAAAACAGGGGGAGAAGCTCATCCAGGCCAGCTCTGGCTCAGCCCTTCCCCAGCTGGGCTGGAGGAGCCACCAGACCTGGGGCCACTGGGGACATTCCCACCACGAGGTCAGGGCTGCAACACGCACTGCGTTCGGGGTTCAGGCTTCTCCCTCCCTGTGCTCAGCCCAACCCCAGAGCTCTCAGTGGGCAGCACTGTGACCCGAATGGGGCTGCAGAGCTCCAGACACAACCTCCTTAGGCAGCAGCTGTGCATCCCGTGCATCCCGAGCTTTCCCTGTGCATCCCGTGCATTCCCTGTGCATTCCCTGTGCATCCCGTGCATTCCCTGTGCATCCATCCCATGCATTCCCTGTGCATCCCAGGTTTTCCCTGTGCATCCCATGCATTCCCTGTGCATCCCATGCATCCCCTGTGCATCCATCCCGTGCATTCCCTGTGCATCCCATGCATCCCCTGTGCATCCATCCCGTGCATTCCCTCTGCATCCCGTGCATTCCCTGTGCATCCATCCCGTGCTTTCCCTGTGCATCCCGTGTATTCCCTGTGCATCCCGTGCATCCATCCCATGCATTCCCTGTGCATCCATCCCGTGGATTCCCTGTGCATCCATCCCGTGCATTCCCTGTGCATCCCATGCATTCCCTGTGCATCCCATGCATCCCCTGTGCATCCATCCCGTGCATTCCCTGTGCATCCTATGCATCCCCTGTGCATCCATCCCGTGCATTCCCTCTGCATCCCGTGCATTCCCTGTGCATCCATCCCGTGCTTTCCCTGTGCATCCCGTGTATTCCCTTTGCATCCCGTGCATCCATCCCATGCATTCCCTGTGCATCCATCCCGTGCATCCCCTGTGCATCCCGTGTATTCCCTGTGCATCCCGTCCATCCATCCCGTGCATTCCCTCTGCATCCCGTGCATTCCCTGTATATCCATCCTGTGCTTTCCCTGTGCATCCATCCCATGCTTTCCCTGTGCATCCCGTGCATCCATCCCATGCATTCCCTGTGCATCCATCCCGTGCATCCCCTGTGCATCCCGTGGATTCCCTGTGCATCCATCCCGTGCATTCCCTGTGCATTCCGTTCATCCATCCCGTGCATTCCCTGTGCATCCCGTCCATCCATCCCGTGCATTCCCTGTGCATCCCAGGTTTTCCCTGTGCATCCCGTGCATTTCCTGTGCATCCCAGGGGAGGGGACAGCGGCTGTGATGGAGGATGCCGTCCCCAGGCTCTCACAGGGCTGTGCTGGCATAGGATTAACCCCCCCAGGCCCCCCCACGCTCCACACTTCGGCCTTATCCAGTTAAGCCCAGCACCGCCTGCCAGCCCTGGTGTCCCAATAACCAGACCCAGACAGGGGTTTCTCCCCTTAAGAAGCCTTTGTGGCTTAAAGCCTGAGCTCATCCAGCTCATGACGCCAGGCCCGAGGCAGGAACCCCGAATTAGAGCAGCTACCGAGCTCCAGCGGGCCCAGGGCACCGCGTGGCCGAGGGCAAGGGGTGAGGGTGGCACTGCTGCGGCCACGGGGCTGGGGCTGGCACCGGCACGGCGCCGCTGCTGCCGGCAGGGCCTGGGAAGATGAATTTTTACGATTGGGAGGAGGCGGCAGAAGGGAGGGGACCTGCTCAGGGATATGAAGCAGCAGCTGAGTTATTGCCCAGGCACTGCAGGAGTGAGGGTTTAACTCTTTCAAGGCTGAAAATCTTCCCGTGCTGTCCTCCGCAGCTCCTGAGGCATCCCCTCCTCCAAAGGCTGGCACGTGAAACTGTGCAGGAAGAAGCCTTTTGGAGACTGCTAAATAACAACCACAAACCCAGCACCCGTCTCTCACCATCTCCATGCCCTGGAGCATCCCTGAAATTCTCTCGCCCCTTCTTGGTGCATTTGCCCCTGCTGCGAACGGAGGAACATGGAACTGTGGCACAGGGGGCAGGAGATGTCACTTCTGGGTCTGTCCTCAGCCCCAAAAGGCAGCAAGGGAAACGCGGGGCGTGCACAGGAGGTGGCTCAGACAGGACCCGTGCCCTGTGCACGGCGGGGCTGTCACACGCAGCTCACACGCGGGGCCACGCTGGGAGGGGACCCGCAGCCCCCAAACCTGGACATCTCCCACTCCCTCCCCCTTCCAAGGCGTCCCCTGCTCGCGGTGGGTGGTTTTCGGCTCTGTGTGGGTGCTGCCGATGGGTCACAGCCCCTGGGGGTCTGGCAGCAGCAGAGATGAAGCATTTGGTGAGCGCAGACAACACAGGGAGCATTCAGAGCTGGCAGGCTTTGTGCGCCGAGCCCCTGGGGCTGCAGGAAGGAGGGCGGTGAGGGAGGGGTGTCCCCCCAGCTGCCAGCTGGGCTGGGGCAGAGCTGGACAGCCCTGAAAGAAAGCAGGAGCCAGCACTCAATGCGCCGCTTGTCCTCCTGCCTCTGCAAACCCTCCTCTGAGCCAGCAGCCCCTGCTCCCCCCTCGGCCTTGCTCTCCCACGCTCCCGGTCCCTCTCCTGAGCTCGAAATTTCAGCGACAGCTTCTTGCTCCTCCGGGCAGAGGCATCCTCCTCCCACCGCCGTCTCTCCCCCCGGCGAACCCCCTTCCCACCACCACAGGGACCCGGCAGACTGCTCCTTCCCTCCTCCCCCTCCCTTCCCCTCCGCTCCCTGCAGCTTCCAATTACTCCCTCACGCCCCCACCGACGCTCTCGTCTTTCTCAACCGGTGAATTTTCTCGCATCCTCCCACCTTTTTATTCCATAAATGCATCCCATTGCTTTTTTTAACCCCGACAAACCGTAAGGATCCGCAACATCCTGTGCAGGGGAGGGCTGGGAAGTGACAGCTTGGCATTTAAACCTGCCCCTCCCAGCTTCATTCAAGATCTTACTTACAACGGGGACACAAACACCTCCGGTTTATCATTTCCTATGCCTCCTCCATTCCCCTTTCCTGAATTAAACAGCTCCAGGGCTATCCCACTCCCTTCTCTCCCTCCCTCTGCACCTGATCTGGCTCATGAGGTCCCTCCTCAGGCAGCCGAGCTAGAGCTGCAGGCAGCACAGTTAAATTAAAACAAAGGGAAAGAAAAAAAAAAAAAAAAAAGCCACTGCTGTGGTTGCTTTTCCTTCCCCTCTTTCCTTTCCCAGGGATTTCTAAATCTCAGAGGGGGTTTTGAGGTTTTAACTACTGCAGATATTGCATGGACACCCCACGCACCCATGTTTGGCTCCAGCTGGAAATGATCAGCTTGGAGCATCCCTCTGTTCATGGAGTTCAAAGGGAAAAGTATCCAGGGCAGGAAAATCCTTTTGAGAGCATAAAATCAGAGAATGGTGAAGGGGATCACCTGCCCTGTGTCAGGCTGCTCCAAACCCTGTCCAGCCTGGCCTTGGGCACTGCCAGGGCTCCAGGGGCAGCCACAGCTTCTCTGGGCACCCTGTGCCAAGGCCTGCCCACCCTCCCAGGGAACAATTTCTTCCCAATATCCCATCCATCCCTGCCCACTGGCAGTGGGAAGCCATTCCCTGGGGCCTGTCCCTCCATCCCTTGTCCCCAGTCCCTCTCCAGCTCTCCTGGAGCCCTTTTAGGCACACAAGGATCTCTAAAGTCTCCCTGGACCCGTCTATTCCCCAGCACTCCCAGCCCTCACAGCACCGCTGTGGCCCTCTAAGCCACCAAACATCCATGTGAGGTCCCTTTGCATCCCTTCACAGTCAATCTTTTGGTTTTTCCCTACTGAAATATTGCCAGAAATATTCCTACTACTAACAGTCTGCCTGATGTAATTTGTTTCCTGCCTTTTAGCCAGTTAAATACCGGGTTGAAGCCATTTAGGAACCTCCCCTCTCCTCCCACAGGAACTCAGCTTTCCCTTTGGAAATCCAGGTGGGATATATCAACATGCCATCATCAGCAGGACAGGAAAACACCGGATTTACTGAATATTAATATCATTTTGGGCAAAGACTATTTCTGGCTTGACCAAGGGATTGCTGGGCTGGAACCACCTGCTTGAAGGACCTATTTTTTCTCATCCCCAGCAGATCTGCTCTGAGATTGCAGTGGCTTCGGACAGGATTGACAGAAGATTTCGGGAAGACTCAGAAACTGCTGCCTCCACAAACAAAAGATTTTTGTGCCGGCATGATTTTGCCACTGGCAAAGCTACAAACTGCCCTGCCCCGCTGGCTCCATTTGGGGTTAGAGATGAAGATCACCAACTTCTCTCCCACAAAGCAGGGCAGAGCCTGGGTGTTGGGCTAAGGGGTAACGTGTCTGATCTCTGTACCAGTTTCTGGTTTGAGAAATCAGAGTCCACCCCCCTCCCCACATCCAGCCTGGCTCAGCCCCTGCTCTCTCCCTGGGCTGCCTGGGCTGGCAGTGATGGATTTGGGATTGATTTCCTGCCTTCACTTGCCCGTGTGTGCTGGGGAGCAGATGGCAGAGCTGTGACGTCGAGGTGACAGAGAAGGGCACCAGTTGAGTCACTTCAACCACAGCCCAGCTCCGAATTGTGTGGGTGAAGCCCCGGGGGGAGGGCGCTGAGCCAGCCCAGGACACCGAGCCCTTGTGTGAGAGCCCTGCTGTGCTCCTCACACCCCCCTCGAGGATGCTGCAGCTCTCCCCTCTCCCTGACCTCACTGGAGCTGCAGCCCCGCAGCTTTTCCCGTTCCTTCCCAGTCTGGGGCTGGAGCTGCTGGTGGCTGGATGGGCACAGCTGCCTGGGCAGGATGGGGATCCGAGATCAGAGCTGACAAGGCTCACACGCTGAGCTCCTGCTGCCTGCCTCGGCAGCCGTGATGGGGGATGGAGAAACGTCCTGACAACTGAAGGAGAATCCCACTGGGAGAGCTCCACAAAGCACCCAACAGGAAGTCCATGGGGAGGAGGGCTCAGGGAAGCGCCGGCTCCGGCAGGATCCCACACAGAGCAACGCCAGAACCAGCACAGGCCTGGGAGCCGGGCTGGGTTAACCCCAGTGGGCAGCTCTGCCCCACACAGCCCCTCCCTCAGTCCCCCCACAGCAGGATGGGGGCAGAACTGGGAGGGTGAAGGTGGAGATAAAGGTGGTTTAATAGATAAACCATCTGCAAACAAAGGAAAATAAGGAGTTCATTCATCACTTCCCCTTGGCGGGTGTTTGGTCACTGAGCAGCTGGTGGTGTTTAGCCAGGGTTCAGCCAGGACAGGACCACACAGATGCCACCCTGCCCTGAAACCACCTTCTGAAAAGAGCAGAGAAAGGGAAAACCCAAGGGTCAGGAGAAGAAAATCCCAAGGGGACAGGCAGAGTTCAGGGTCATGGGCCTGGGGCTCCCTGCCCTGGCTCCTACTCCCATGAGGCGTAAGCAGAGCCCTCGTGCCCCCTGCATCCTGTGGAGAGAGAGTCAGGGCCCCTTGTTGTTGCAGCTGTGGAAGGGGAAATCCTCCCCCTCTGAGGGAAGTTTGGTCTGCAATGGCTGTGACAGCAGTCAGCGTCCCCTCAGAGTTTGGACGACAATGGCAGACACTCCTGCGATCCGAGCCTGCAGTGATCCTCTGGGACAGAGCTGGAGGGGTGAAACCAGCTCAGGCTGGGACTCAGGGAACACTGCCACCACCGGCTCAGGTGCCATTTGGGCACACACGTGGTGCTGGGGCCGTATGTACCCACCCACAGCTTTTGGGCTGCTGCTGACCCTGTTGGGGAGGAGGGACAGGGACACCCCGCCCGTCACAGCAGCGAGACACCTCAGCCAGGCAGGGGCCGCGCTGCCGAGGCTCTGAGGGGTCAGCGAGGCTGTGCTAAGCACATTTCAACCTTGGAGCCCCCCGAGGCCGAAATGCAGAGCAGCCCATTGCCAACATGGAATTTTTTTTGTTGGAAAAGCTTCGAAGATCGTCGAGCCCAACCGTTGCCCCGGCAGTGCTGTGTTCACTGAGCCACGTCCCCAGTGCCACATCCACGTGGCTTTTGGACACTTCCAGGGATGGTGACTCCACCACTGCCCTGGGCAGTCTCTTCCAGGGCCTGAGCACCCTTTCAGTGAAGAAATGTTCCCAATATCCAAGCTGAGCCTGCCCTGGCCCAGCCTGAGGCCGTTCCCTCTCCTCCTGTCCCTGTTCCCTGGGAGCAGAGCCCGACCCCCCCTCAGTGCCCCTCCTGGCAGGGAGCTGTGCAGAGCCACAAGGTCCCCCCTGAGCCTCCTTTTCTCCAGGCTGAGCCCCTTTCCCAGCTCCCTCAGCCTCTCCTGGGACTCCAGCCCCTCCCCAGCTCCATTCCCTTCCCTAGACCTGCTCCAGCTCATTGTAACTTCAATCCCTGCTCTTTTCTGCACGTAGAAGCTGAGCAAAAATCCCACTGCCAGCGTCGGCTGTGGAAACTTTGGAGGTTTCTCTCCATGCTTCTGACCTTTCTCTTCCTCCTGCATGAGAAATATAAAAGTTGTAGCTTCACCACTTCTACATCTCTATTCTGGTTTTCTTTTTCCAAATGTCTGCTTGAGAGATTTTCCTCCTCCACTCTTCTGCCCTGGTCTGGTGGAAGGTGTCCCTACCCATGGCAGGAACAAGATGACCTTTAAATGTCCCTTTCAATCCAAACCACTCAGTGATTTTTATGATTCTAAGAAAAACTTTGGCATTCTAGGCCTCATTCCCGGGCAGGAGAACAGATGATGGCACCGTGGAAGGTGCCACAAATGGAGGGGTGGAGAAGCTATTTTGGATCTGGATTAAAAGGCCAGAACACGTCAGCAACTGCAGCAACCCCAGCTGGGCATGTGGCCCCTGCCATGGTTTCCTTGACAGCTGAGAGGAAGGAACAAACACCAAATAGTGGGAGCAGGCACTGCTTTTTTCCATCCCTTGCAGCCCTGGAGCTCCCTGTGGGAAGAAGCAGAGCGGAGGCACAGCTCAGTGAGCACCTCCTACCCTGCCACGCTCCCCTGCTCCTGCAGGACTGCAAAACTTCCTGGGGAACATCCATCACTCCGGCCCCGTTAGCCACGGGCAAGGAAAACACAGCACCCGTGACCACCAGCGTGGCAGGAAGAGGGAATGGAGCCCAGCCTCTGGAATCCTTCAGGGAGCCCTTGTGAGCAGCAGCCTCACACCCTGCTCTGCTCTAGAAAATGGCATCGCAAATATTCCGTGTCCTGTTCCTCCATGTCTCGGGCACAGGGTAAAATCCAGCGGGATTCCCTTCCTTAGTGAATGTTTTCATGCGCTTGAGTGTGATGGACGTGGGGAGGTGGTGGGAAGGCATCCAACTCCCCCATCTGGATGGGAGGGAATGGATTAGGGCCCAGACTGCCTGGCAAGCCCTTCCTCCTGGAGAGAAGGAGGTGGGCGATGGGTCCACAAGGATTTTTGGGCATGTTCCTAGAGCCTTTCCCTTCCTCAGAGCCCCCAGCTGTTATCTGCTGCCCAGCGAGGCCTCTCCTCTCCCCCAGGCTCTCCCCTCTCTCTGCTCGGCCCAGTTGTCTCCTGGTGCCTCTCCAGTGAGCATCCCGGGCTGCCAAAGCCCCGCTGCCCTCTAATCCCCCTTTCACTCCCGTGCGGCTGCTCAGGCCCTAAGGAGATTATCCGCGGCCGCAGCTGCTCGTCCCCCGCACCGGCAGGGGCGTCATCCCGGGGGGAGCCACGTGCGGGGCTGACACACGCGCGGCCACCTCCCCACTGGCAGCGCGGCTCTGGTGCCCTCTCCTGTCCAGCCACAGCCCCCGAGGAGGTGCCGAGTGGGGTGGGATGTGCTGGGAGCAGGCATTAGTAGGGTATTTCCCCCCTAGACTGGCAGACCGGCACCCAACCTCACCTTCTGCTCCGGCTTCTTTTTTTTTTTTTTGTATGGGAACTTCCCAAACGTGGAGAGGAGCGGGACACGCAGGCAGGAGACAGGACATCCCTCCTGGAGCACCGCGGGGCTCCAGCAGCACCGAGGCAGATTTAAATCCTCACTAAAACAGCTGTCCCTGCCAAGCCAGGCGGGGGTTGGGAGCTCCGGGCACGGAGCGCTGCCCCCCCTCCCTCGCCCCCCCCCTCCGGCGCATCCTCCCCGGCACCGAGGGGGTTAACGCCGAACGCCCGGGCTCTCGCAGATCTCCGTTTCCCTGACAACAGCTCCCGATGAATCCCAGAGCTCTGAAATCCCATTAAACATCTGCGGGATCTGCCCGTGCCGCCTGCCCAGGCTGCCACCTGCCGGCACCCCCGGGCCGCCCCCGAAACCGCAGCGCAGGGACGGCAGCAGCCTGGGAACGGGAAACCTGGCTACCAGAGCCGGCTTGGGGGCTAGTGAGGGGAGGCTGGAAGGGCTGAGGGTGCATCTTTACACCCCCGACTCCCTGGGCAGGACACAGCGCCCAGCGCTGGGGTTTG
This sequence comes from Picathartes gymnocephalus, assembly GCA_013390045.1. Lineage (NCBI taxonomy): Eukaryota > Metazoa > Chordata > Aves > Passeriformes > Picathartidae > Picathartes > Picathartes gymnocephalus. The sequence goes on along the minus strand of WEKY01008930.1, from coordinate 78,288 downwards.
GGCTGGCAGGGACGCTCCTCTCGGAGCAAAGCAGCCGAAATTCACCCCCGGGGGGTGAATTCACCCCCTCAGAGCTCTGAGGGCAGGTTTGAGTGACTGGCGCCTTTTGGGGTTTTTGAGGGTCTTACACTGCTTGTCTGGGGAGCTGTGAAAGGTCCCTGAGGATGGGACGGACTGGGAACTTCGGAATGAAGTCATTGCAAATCGCTCAAGGGGTGTGGAAGGCTGAGGAAGGATGCTGTGACCTGGATCCTCATCTCTGTGCTTCATCCGCTCCCCTCCAGCTTTCGTGCACTCAAGGATTTCTAAAAACCCTTTATATTTGATTTCAGAAATTTGGGCTTTTCCTTCTCCCTGCTTCCACTGCTGCCTGCCAGAGGAAAAGGCATCAGGAGAAGGCAAGGAGGAATTTAGGGAGGTGCCACACATTTCAGGGGATCACAGAATCGTTAAGGTTGGAAAACATCTTTAATATCATCACATTCACAGCACCACTGTGTTCACCACTAAACCACGTCCTCAAGTACCACATACACACTTTTTGAGGACTTCCAGGGATGGTGACTCTGCCAGTGATGCTCCTGATGGCTTCGCTCAACCAGTGTGTTCCTGCTCTGGGCTGGAAAATCAGAAAACAGTGTCCAGGCTCATTGCAATACAGCTTATTATACAATACAAAATATATATAAAAGTAAAAAATATATATATATATATAAAATATATAAACCTTATTATACAATAAGGCTGCTGCAGCTGAACGTGGCCATGGTACTGCTCAGCTGCAGATGTTGCCACCCCCAATTGCATCCCAAATTTCTCCCCTGCGCTCCTGCTTTCAGAGGTGCAGCTTCTCAGCTTTTCCTGCCATTCCCAAATGCTGCTGAGTTGTTTTTATCAGGGGAAAAAGCCTCTCCTATTTTTATCCAGGGAAAAAGCCTGTCCTATGCTTCGGGAAGGATGGGACAGGAAGCAAACATGGAGCCAGTAGTGCCTTCTTCACCCCCCCTCCCCATCACAAAACTCCTTTGCTGGGATGGGAGGGAAAAGTCACAGGGAATTGTAGCAGCAGGAGCCCTGGAAACTCTGGCATCTGCAGGCACCAGGGGAATCCAGAGGGGCCACGGATGAAAGCTGACACAGAAAGAAAATGCTCTTTTGGAGCTCCGATTGCTGGCACAGCTGCTGGCCAGCCCCCCTTCCAAAACCTGAACCATGCCAGCGAGGGGATGGGAATCATTAACGGCTTCGTTTGTGGGATTGAACCGTTTCCACCTCCCCCTGCTCCCTGAATGAGCTCAGATTCCTTAGGATTTCCAGCACCCCGATGCTGCAGGGCCTGGGGCTCCCCCCAGCAGCAGGAAGGGGCTGAAGAGCCGCTGGCAGAGCCCTCTCCCATCCTCCAAAGCTTTGAGAGGCAGAAGCCACGGGCACGTGGCTTTTCTGCAGGGGTAAATGGCCAGGAAAAGAGGCCAAACAGCACCCAGGGGAAACCCAGAGTGGTTTGATGCTCCTTTCAAAGGGCAAAGGCTTGGAAAAGCCCCCGGCCTCAGGAGGGGGTGGCAATGAAAAGAAGCCTGAGCCTTGCAAACGAAGCTGAAACACAGGGGGATGTGGAATGGGTGCTGAGGGAGGGTGGGGACCTCTGTCCAGAGGGGACAAAGCCCTGCTGGACACTGGGCTGGGCAGTTTGGCTGTGGAGAGCCAGGTCCTTGGGGCTCCTGGGCTCAGTGGGGGTCTGAGCTCTGGGGGGGTCTGAGCCTCCCCTGTGCTTGCTCTGCATCAGGACCCCCTCGTTAGAGGCAGCAAAGCAGCAGGAGGGAGGAAGGGAGGAATGTGAGAGCTTGCAAAGCATCTCACTGCAGGAGTTCAGGCTGCCAGGAGGAGGGAATGAGTTTCAGGAAACCCAGAGAGGCAGGAAATGAAGGGAGAGGGACAGTAATTGAGGCCATATGTTGGAAGCAAAGAATGCATCTGGTAGCAGGCCCGGGGAGAAGGCCCACGCTGTGGGGACAGCAGGGGACATGCAGAGTCACAGTAACCTCCCGGGCCAAGCAGAAGGTTGAATTCAGAGCAGCCACAGCTGCTGAGAGGGGTCCCTGCTGCAGGTCTGGGCCTGGAGGGGCTGCAGGCTCAGGAGGCTTCCAAACTTACACTCTGTAACACCCGAATTTCAAGGGTAACGTTGCCAAAAGGTGAAGGAAAGGGCTGCTTTATTACAGGGTGACAGGGTTTGTTCTACACCCGTGTCCCTGAGCGAGTGTGGAGCCAGGGAGGAAAGTGGAAAAATGAGAATATGGGCAGTGCCAGCAGGGAGGCCAGGGCCTCTCTGCTCCCCGAAAGGTTTGGGGCAGGAGCACCTGCCAGGGGAGGATTTACTCACCCAGAGGCAGGGACACATTTGGGGTGATGAAAGAGCCACCCGAGGCTGCACAAGTCTGTCCCACAGAGCCAACCCCACAGAGGCCATTCCGCTCCTTTGGTGTTCCCAGGCTCAGCAACAGCACTGGGAAAGCTCCTAAGAATATTTATGGCCTCTCCCCCTCCTCCCTTTTAAACCACATTTGAAATAAATGCGAAACGTGTGTGGCTGGAAGAGAGGATTCTGGCACAGCATCACTGCCTGGGGAGGGAGAGGAGAGCTCTGGCACCCACTGAGCTTCCCAGGAAACCCAGGAGGAGATGGAGAGCAGGAATACAGCTCTGAAGGGGTGCACAGGCTTTGGGGTGGGATGCAAACTGCTGCGTTTCTTATGGCCAAAGAGCCTCTGGGGTTTGGGGAGGTTCTCTGGAGCTCAGCAGCCTTTGCACATTGCTGGCCCTGGGGTTGCTGTGAGGTTTCCCTCAGCTAAAGGTGGAGCTCTGCAGGAAAACCTGAAATTGCTGCTCTCAGGATTCTCCTGTCAGTAAAACGCCCCTTGTGCTGTCCCGAGGCTCCATCCCTGGGAATCCAGCTCCAGAGCAGCTCTCTCTTTATCTGTAGCTCTCTTTGCATCCAGTCCACAGCCCCTGCTGCCCCAAACCCCCAGCTGCATCCCATCCGTGTCCACCAGCTGTTCCCTCACTGCTGGTGCTTCTCCTCTGCCTCCTCCCTCCCCTCCACAGCAGATTCCTGATTGTCCATGACAGGAGAAACAGCTGCTGTGATGGGTGGGAGGGGGAAAACCACCCAAAAAAAAGGGGTTAAATCCCCTTTGGAAGGGGGACTGGGGAGCATGGCAGTGCTGAGCAATGGGGCTCTGAGAAATCTGGTCACGTTGAAGATGTCCCTGGTCATGGCAGGGCAGCTGGGAGTGGATATTGGGAAGAAACTCTTCCCTGGGAGGGTGGTGAGGCCCTGGCACAGCTGCCCAGAGAAGCTCAAGGGGACTGAAGGATGAACCCAACCTAATCTGCTCAGTGCTGGGGTGACGCTTGCACCTCCAGTGTGAAGGGTGGACAAGGGGAAATGGCCTCCTTTTGTCACAGTTCATATCCACTTTGAAATGTTTTTTTCTCCCTAAAAGCAAAAGGACATTCTTGTCAATTTTCCCCCCACAGATTTGTCACTCTTATCTGTGTCTGCTGGGGAGTTCAGGATATTCCACTGCAAGTTCAGAATCCATCCTCTTGTCCTGTTTAAGCTTTTCTTCAAGTTCTCAGCAGACACTGAAAAAAAACCAAACCAAAACAAAAAAACACCCCATAAAAATAGAGAAGGACATTCCTAAAATATTTGCTCTAAGCAGGAGCAGTTTCTATCCTGGAGTCATCAGGGCTCCAGATGTACCCTTGTACCCTCTGAGAACCCCTCCGACCTCCCTGCCAGGAGTGTGGCTCAACCCCCCTCTTTGGATCCAGGCAAACAACCCTCCCGAAAGATCATGAACTGCTTCAGGCAGTTCCTCAGCAGTAGATCTCCCGGGAAATGTGGTCCTTCCTGCCCCTGGATGGGGGGCTGTGTGCTCAGAGCACGGGCAAAACTCATCACACTGCTGCTCCTGTGCATTTTCCAGGCAGATTTGAGCTCTCTGCAGCATCAATTCACACCAAGGCAGCACCAAGGCTCTCCCCGCTCTCCTTTAACAGTGTTTTCGTCTGGGACACGCACACCAGGAGAGATCTGAATGCTTTAACAGTCTCCAAGGTGAGAAAAAAATAGGGATTTCTTTGGATTTGCTTGAAGTTGTTTCAAGACGGAGAGCTTGAACAGTAAAAAGACTCTGAGAAGTGACTGCCCAGCTCCAGTGCAGGTGGGGACAAGGGAGGGGACAGGGATTTACTGGGGGGGTGACCGTGTGTTAGGAGAAGAGCAGAATGTCAATGTTAGGGCAGGTAAGGCAGAGCAGAGCACTGGGGGGGCACAGTCAGGGGCTCAGCAGAGATCCCACCCCCTCGGGGACGGAGCCATCTGCACTCCCTGTCCTGCTCCTGCTTTCCTTCCTCCCTGCCCTGACTCAGCAGCAGCAGCAGCCTTTCATCCAGCACAGAACAATAGGTATCCTTCCTCCCGGACATCACATCCTCTTATTCCATCAATAATTCCCTCCCTGCACAGCCACAGCTTTCAGAGGAAAAAAAAGGTTTCCACTGCAGCCGCTCAAATAAAGCATCTTTGGGATGCAGCCTCGGGCTTTGCAGACTCAGCAAGGAGCTAAAAGTGGCTTTGCTCGGAGCTGCCAAGAGCCAGCTCCCTGCTCCCCATCCACAGCCTTCCCTGGGATCACCTCTGATCCCAGGACTGTGATTTTTGGAAATCTGGTCAGGAAAAAATCTGTTCAGGAAAACAAGACGGTGCAGGAGGCATCGGGAGCTTTGCCGGCAGGGATTTGCAGGTGCTGGAAACCCTCTGGATCTTCTTCCTGGGACTCCACCTGGAGCACTGCAGCCAGCCCTGGGGCAACAGCACAGGGGAGCTGCTGGAGCAGTTCCAGAGGAGGCCATGGGGATGTTCCAAGGGCTGGAGCCCCTCTGGAGCCAGGTTGGGAGAGCTGGGAATATCCAGTCTGGAGAAGAGAAGGATCCAGGAAGAGCTCAGAGCCCCTTGCAGGGCCTGAAGGGGCTCCAGAAGAGCTGGAGAGGGACAAAGGATGGAGGGACAGGACCCAGGGAATGGCTTCCCAGTGCCAGAGGGCAGGGATGGATGGGATATTGGGAAGGAATTGTTCCCTGGCAGGGTGGGGAGGGGCTGGAATGGAATCCCCAGATTTGCTGTGGCTGCCCCTGGATCCCTGGCAGTGCCCAAGGCCAGGCTGGACAGGGTTTGGAGCAGCCTGGGACAGTGGGAGGTGTCCCTGCCCATGGCAGGGGTGGCACTGGAGGCTTTTCAAGGTCCCTTCCAGCCCAAACCCCTCCGTGCCCCTCCGTGGCAGGGGCAGGGCCAGCAGCGCTGGCAGGCTCCGAGCTTTTCCCTGCCATCCCCAGCTCCCGCCTGTCGGATGGGATGCAGAGATCACTAAACGACTCCTGCAGTCCCGCAGGCTCCAGACCTATCAGCCACTTGTCTCCTGCTGGCCCGAGGCAGAGCCCACCACGGTGACAAGCACAGGAATCAGCAGCAGCAGGAGGAGGCAGAAAGATGTGCTCGAGCAGAGATCAAGGGATGCTTCCCGAGCTGAGGCTCCCGGGGCGCGGCTGTGGCCCAGGTCCTGCAGCAGCACAGGCAGCTCACCCAGAGACTTTCTGCCTTCTGGGGTCCCACAGCACTGGGAACAGGCACGGAACGAGAAACAGCTGCTCTTGTGCTGCTTCCCAGCTTGTTACAGCAACAGGACCAGTTTCTAAACAGGCAGATTCTGTCTCCAGAGCAGTTTTGCGCTCAGACCCCGTCCTTGGGCCAGGTTTTGCGTTGGAAGGGACATTAAAGCTCATCCCATCCCAGCCCTGCCATGGGCAGGGACACCTCCCACTGTCCCAGGCTGCTCCAAGCCCTGTCCAGCCTGGCCTTGGGCACTGCCAGGGATCCAGGGGCAGCCACAGCAAATCTGGGTACCCTGTGCCAGGGCCTCCCCACCCTCACAGGGAGGAATTTCTTCCTAAAATCTGATCTGACCTTCCTAAAATCGGATCTAACCTTCCTAAAATCGGATCTAACCTTCCTAAAATCTGATCTAACCCTGTCCTCTTTAGAAGATCTCAGCCTGAGTGTCCATTATCAGAGCCAGAAATTGATTTATAGAGATAGCCAGGGACTGAGGGGGAGGAAGGAGAACCTCAGGGTGCCAGCTCCAGGTCACGCACACCTGGGCATGGGAGATGCTTCCAGAAAGATCCTCAGCCGTGGCTGAATAAGCCCTGAGTGTGTCTGGGCTGTGTAAAAATAGTGCTCTGATCAATTAAAGGAAAAAAAAAAAATTACAGGAACAGTCATTTCCAAGGTGTTCCGTCCTCCTTGTGCTTCTCAAGCCTTTTTCCAGTGTTAGGAACAATACCGGATTTTTTTTTCCACTTCCCCATTTCTCCTTCGAGGTCTTGGTTTTAGGGAGCCTCATCCCTGGTTCAGGACTCGGGCACAAGGTTCTGCTCTCCCCATTCCCACCTCACTCCCTTCTCCCCCGTTATCCCCCAGCAAGGCTAAACAGGACTGGAAAACCTTAAATTCTCCTGCAAGAGACCTTTTAGACGTGACAATTTAGATTTGACTTCTTGTACTGCAGAAAGGAAAAAAAAAATCATGACGAGATTTTCCTACTGATATCGCATAGCCAAAAATTTATTTCTTTTTGGAATTAAATGTGTCCGGATAAAATGAGTTTTTCCACTGGATTTTTCCCAAAAAGCTTTTCAAACATCTTTGTTTGATTTCTCCTATGTGGACAAGCCAGAATTTCTGCTAAAATCCCAGGACAACTGAGACCCTCTCAGGATATTTTGGGAAGACAAATAGGGAGTTCTTGACTCTTCTTTTTTTTTCCTGCCTTTAAATAAATCAGGCTGGGGGTGTGAAGCCAAGCAACCACATATCTGAATGGGAACAAGGGCAGGGAGCGCAGATATTCTAGAACATATATATATATATAAAGAAAAATATTCCTCGTATCTTCGGAATCCATCAAGTCCAAAATTCCCTCATCTAGAGGCTCTCCACATCAAAGTGTGATGATAAAGCTGCCTTCCCTGCAGGAGCAGAGCCAGTTTCTCTGGAAACTTGGGGAAAAAAGCTGGAATTCAGCGGCCCAGGGGGAATAATTGCTGTCCAAGGAGGTCAAAGACACTGGTAGCGTTTTTCTTCCCTTTTTTT
>WEKY01008930.1:46394-65384 GCA_013390045.1 Picathartes gymnocephalus | reverse complement strand
GGGGGGGAGAGAGGAGCTCGCCAGCCCTGCTCCAGCCCCACAGGATCCAGGCAGCAAAAAAACCCCCCCAAATTTTCCTAACTGGGCGATGAAAATTCTCGTGATAGCCAAAATATGTGATTAAAAAGCTTCAGCAGCCTTGCGACTCCCTGAGTTCTCCTGGTGGCCTCTCCTTGCCACCAATTTTACACTTATATTTTCCTTGCTGTGTTACGTTCAAAATCCTCGAAAAAGAACCGTGTTTCGTATTAAAACCGAAATATTTCTCACGCACAGATCCTGAAAATTATTGCCAGTGCCACACACAATTATAGAATTTTCCGGGTTTGAAAAAAAACCCATTAAATTTCATTTATTTGAAATTCCACATTAGGATAAGCACCTAAAACTTTGTGTTTTCTCTTGTGGGACAGGAAAAAGGGTTGAAAATGGATATGAGGGGAGGAGCAGCACCCACCTGAAATGGGGTGACCAGGAGTTGTCCCTAGGAAATGTTTCGGGATGAAAGGGTACATGGAAAACCTTGCAAGTTGCTCCCCAGATATTCAGCTTTTAAGCCCTGAGTGTGTTAGTGTAGGGCCTAATTCTGCCGGACCTGAGGCTGAAATTCTCTTTGACAGAAAAGTTCCAGCAGCCTTGCGACCCCCTGAGCTCTCCTGGTTGCCTCTCCCTCCCTTTTTTTTACACTTCTATTTTCCTTGCCGTGTTAACATTCAGAATCCTCAGGAAAAGGAGAGTATTTTGTATTAAATCCAGCACACATCACACCCACAGCTCCTAAAAATTATTGCCAGTGCCCCACACAATTATATAATTTTCCACGTTTGAAAAAAACAATTTAGATGTCATTTGTTTTAAGTTCCACGTTAGGATGAGCACGCAAAACATGGTGTTTCCTCTTGTGGGATGGGAGAAAGGGTTAAAGATGGATACGAGAGGAGAATCAGCCCCCACCTGAAAGAGGGTGACCCCATTTAGGGCCAAATCCAGCTGGAATTGAGGCTAAAATTCTATTTGATTAAAACGTTTCAGCAGCCTTGCGACCCCCTGAGCTCTCCTGGTTGCCTCTCCCTCCCTTTTTTCCACTTCTATTTCCCTTGCTGTGTTAACATTCAGAATCCTCAGGAAAAGGAGAGTATTTTGTATTAAAATCAACATTTTTTTCACACCCACCGCTCCTAAAAATTATTGCCAGTGCCCCACAAAATTACATAATTTTTCACGTTTGAAAAAACAAATTTAAATGTCATTTGTTTTAAGTTCCACGTTAGGATGAGCACGCAAAACTTGGTGTTTCCTCTTGTGGGATGGGAGAAAGGGTTAAAGATGGATACGAGGGGAGAATCAGCTCCCACCTGAAAGAGGGTGACCCCATTTAGGGCCAAATCCAGCTGGAATTGAGGCTAAAATTCTATTTGATTAAAAAGTTCCAGCAGCCTTGCGACCCCCTGAGCTCTCCTGGTTGCCTCTCCCTCCCTTTTTTACACTTCTACTTCCCTTGCCGTGTTAACATTCAGAATCCTCAGGAAAAAGAGAGTATTTTGTATTAAAACCAACATTTTTTCACACACGCAACTCTCAAAAATTAATGCCACTGCCTTACACAGTGATTTAATTTTCCATGTGGGAGAAAAAACATGACATTTCATTTATATTAAGTTCCACGTTAGGATGAGCACCCAAAGCTTGGTGTTACCTCTCACGGGATGGGAAAAAGGGTTAAAAATGGACATAAAGGCAGGACCAGCTCCCACCTGGAATGGGGTGACCAGGTGTGGTCCCTAGGAAAGGCTGAGGGAGGAAAGGGCAAATGGAAAACCCTGCAAGCTTTTCCCTGGGTATTTCAAGGCAGGAGCATGCCAGGGTAGGGCCAAATCTGGCTCGGTCTGAGGCTGAAATTTCCAAGGAAATCTCAAGCAAAAAAAAAAAAAATTCCCACCATCAGTTCAAAAAAGGCCAAAAGGCATCACTCAGGAAAGAGGTGAAAAAAAAAAAAAAAACCACCAAAAAAAACCCAAAAAAACCAAAAAAAAAATCCAGCATCCCAATTTTTCTTTTTGTGAGAATTTAAGCACTGAGGGGACGAGAGAAAAAAGCAGGGAGCTTTTAAAAGTTGAGGAGACAGATAAAGCGCTGATGGAGGTGGTGGGAGGTAAAATGCCAGCGCTGGAGGACGGAATTGAGGCAGGGATGGGATGGCCAGGACCCACCCGAGCCCACCCAGGCTGTGAGGACAGAGCCTGGCACGGGCTGGCTGTGGGGTACCAGCCCAAAGAGCTGCGCAGGGAAAGGCCTTATATAACTTACAGAAGTTATATAACTGCAAAAACACCTCCGGGGGCCTTTCCTGGGAGAGAGCGGCGCTTTTTGTGGGATCAGGGTGAGGCTGGCCCCGAGCTGGAGCTCTGAGGTGATCCCTGGGGGTGCATGGAGGGGAGCACACCCAGGGAGGCTGGATTTTGTTACTGCCAATTTATAGATATATAAAATAAATAGAGGCACGTCCCCCTGCGTGGCAGGAGCCTGGCAGAGAAGCGGGGCTTGAGGAGAGGGTGTTTTTGCAGTGTCGCTGCATTAAAAGGGGCACCAAGAGATGAGGTGCCAGGACAACTCATCCTGTGAGCAACGCGGGGGGGTTGAAAAAATGGCAAAACCTGGCTCTGGGGCTGCAAGCCCGCGTGTATTCCCAGCACAGCCCGTGAGTCAGCCTGGCAGGGCTGGGGGAAGCACGAGTGGCACGTCGGGGTGGCCCCCAGGCTGGGCAGGAGCCGGGATTTGGGACCCCCTGGCAATGCAGGGCCCCAGAGCCCCCACAACAGATCTGGCTGGCAGGATGCTCCAGAGATCCCCCCGTCCATTTAATGGCACAAACCCCTGCAAATCCCAGCTGCCGCTCCCGAAATGCCCCGTGACAAAGCCCCCTAAAGGCTGGGGATGCGCCTTGGTGTGCCAGGCCAGGACATTTCTCCTTGGGCCCCCCCTCTTTCCCCCCGGCAGCAGATGGAGACCCACTCCCCGCTATGTTCCCGTCACAGGCAGAAGAAAGAAAGACAAATGTCCCAAAGAAAGCTTTTTGGGAGGACAAAGGCTCCTTGAAATAGGAGCTGAGCTGTTTTTTCCAGGTTCAGAGCGGGGACGGAGGGAGGGGGGGAAGGAGAAGAAGGGGGGGATTGAGGGGNGATGCGGGGGGGATGCAGGGGAGGATGCGGGGCCGCGTCAGCGCCACGTCAGGGGAGCAGCTGATCCCGGCTCCCAATCCCGGCGCGCTGAGCTCATCCCTGGAGCGGCGCCAGCGCGGCTCAACTGCGCACACCTGGCGGGTGAAAGCGACACTGCAGGGACACGGGGACAGCGCAGGGGGGCGAGGGGAATCCCCCCGCTTTCCCTGCGGGAAACTGCCCCGACTCCCGCAGAAAGCAAAAAATCCCTTCGAGAACCCCTTGGCCTAACTCAGGGTTCAGGCAGGGGCTTCTCAAAGCTCGAATTGCCAAAAAAAATCACTCCCCAGCAGTGATGCCCCAGTGCAAATGCCATGGGGGGAGTGTGGTGGGCTCTGCAGGCACAGCCTGGCTCCCAGGGGCTCCCAGTAAGCCCCGGGCACTGATGCCTTGAATGTTAACTTTTATATTTCTCAGATCCTGTCGTACTTAGTGTGTAACTCTGGAGTGTTTGGTAACCTGTGAGCTGCTCTCTCGGGCTGTGACAGACACAACAACCCTCTCCAGGCCTGCTCTGCAAGGACACTGGGATGGTCCTGGGCCCAGAATGTGTAAACCAACATCTAAAGAAAGGGGGGGCAAGCTGGGGAGAATTACATCCGTAGCTAAAGTTTTAATTGGTGAATTTATGTTAATATGCTCATGAACCAAAACCTATAACTGTGACAAGAACTTGTGACTTGGGGTCCATCTTGGGGTTCACCTTGCGCTCTGGCAGCCCAGGGTGTGCTCCCCAGGGTGTGCTCTTGAAAGCCTTCAAATAAATATTCGCTTTTATTCTCTTTCTCCTGTCTAGTCTCTGTTTCCAGGTGGCCACTTCAGGCACCAGCACCAGCACGAAGCCCACCAGTGACGCCCCGAGTGCTCCTTGCAGTGGCAGCACCCCGGGACAGGCAGGAGCTGCACCCCGGGGCTGGGTGCAGGTGCCACCTGCAGCCCCCCCAAAAGCCAGGGGTGCCGGGGGACTGTCACCAGGTGAAGCCACTGCAGTGGCAGGAGCAATGGGGACAGCAGCAGCTCCTCACTGCCAAAGATTCAGCCCCGGGACACGGCCTGAGCTTGCTCCCACTCACTTTTCCACATGGCCTCTGCTGAGAGCATCACCTCCATCCAGGGGAGCACCTGGGCCGGGATGGCTGCTGGGGCTGGAGCAGGCCAGCTGCCCCAGGGATGGTGCTGAAGTGGCAGGAAAAGAGCTGCATGCCCTAAAACACTGGGAAAAGTCAGCCCAAGACAGCCAGGGTAACACCACTGCCTGGTGTGAGGTGTAAACAGCTGCTAAAAAATCTCAGCTGTGCTACAGAAAATCTGGGAGGTGGGAAATTCCCTCCAGGCTCTGGTACACACAGGGAATGCACAAACACCTCCCAGGTCAGACAACACCCTACCTGTACTTCCAGAGTGTGTGTGTGTGACATTAGGAATGATTTCAGTTCCCAGGAATTTCAGGGAATGACCTCAAACCCCTCTCCCAGGGCTCACAGGGAGAGGGTATCCCTCACATCCTGCTGAAATAATTCTCACCTGCAAAGTCCAGGGAGAAAGTTCTCCAAACAGGCCTCCTCCAGAAAGCAAAGGAATATTAATTTCCCCAGCAGTGCTGCTCCCAGAGCCCTGTCAGACCACCCTGATGCTGTCAGTGTGTGTTCCCCACTCCAGGAAAAATGAGGAAGCAAGAGCAGGGAGAAGGTGAAGGGATGACAGCCACCAGCTCCAACCAGGGAAATCCTGACTTATTTAAAGAGAATATTTTCACAAGGGTGGTTAAACACCAGAGAAGGGAGCTCAGTTATGCTGAGAGAGGAGCTGGGGCAATGTTGGGCCTTGAAGAGACTCCAACGTGACTGAAAAATGCCCTGAACAATCCCTAACTTTTGGATTGGTCTTGCTTGGAGCAGGAGGAACAGGCCTGAGACCTCCAGAGGACCCTTTGAATCTAAACCATCCTGTGATGCTGGAGGGACCGTGGTGAGCTCCCCCTGTTTGTTCTTCTCAGCAGAAACTTCTGGGTTCAGCAGCTCCTGGTTTGTGGACAGGTTTCTCCATGTTTCCTGAGAATATTCCAGAGGGAGAGAGAAGCTTCTGTCCCTGTTTGCTGCCACTTCTCAGCCAACGTTGGCACATCAGGAGGTGATGGAGGAAGAGAGGAGCCACAGCTGCAGAATCCCAAAGGTCTCTGAGGTGGCAGAGCTGGGGACACTGGGATGGACAAGGGAAGGGGACAGAGAAGGTCCTGACGCCTGCAGCAAGACATCTGTGAGCAAGAGGAAGTGATGCCAGAGTATCCTGGGAACCTGAGGGCACTGGGACAGCACACAGGGGTGCTGGAAACGTGCAGAGAACTAGGGACAGGAATTTTGGGACTGGTCCCCAGCACTTCAGCCTCACAAGAAACTTTGATTTGGGTGCACGTGAGGTGCTCAGGGCCCTGACCCCCAGCTGGGTGAATGAAGTCCCACTGCCCACTTAGGGCACCTCCAGACCCACGTGTCAGGAGCTAAATCCTTTCTGGATCTGACCTTGTGGACCTAAGGGGTCACCGACTTCCAGAAATGCTCTGGGTTAGGTAAGATGGGTAAGGAATTCCTTGGGGGGGGGAGCTGCATCCAAAGAGTTACAGACGATATCCCAAGGTCGACATGGAAACCAGTAACATGTGGGTCCATACTGGGACCTTCTATTTAATATTAATTTAATATTTAGTATCTTCCCCAGTGAGATCAGATTGCTGGGACTGTGTGGGGATGCCTTTTCTGGGGCTTCCCACAAATACAGGGGCTGATAAGAGAGGTGGAGAGAGACTTTTTATCAGGGCCTGCCATGACAGGAAGAGGAAGAAGGGTTTTACACTGGAAAAAGGCTTATACCGGACAGAGGAAATGTACAGTGAGGGTGGTGGGGTAATGCTGAGACTAATTAATTTTAACAGGCCCTAGCACTGATGGGGCTGAGGCAGAGCTTGCAGGGAAAGTGGAGAGAGGCTTTGTGCCAGGGCATGGGGTGGCAGGACACGGGGTGAGGGATTGAAACTGGAACGGGAGCAGTGGCAGAGGATTTGTTAGGCCAGAAGTTCGCGCAGGGAAAGCACAGATGTGCAGCAGGAGCAAACTCTGCTGCTGGTGGCAGCCAGGCCACAAAGCTGTCCCCAATGGGCTCTGCAGTGCCCTGGCATCCCCAGCCAAGCCCCCCCTGCTCTGCTGCAGGACCTGAATTGTCACCAACCTGTCCCACACAGACAGGGCTGAGCTCAGCAGCGCAGACCTTCAGGAAACACCTCTGGGTTTTCCTTCCTGCAGGTGAATTCTGCCCCAGGAGGAACCAAATCCGCACTCCCGAGGCCCACGGGCATCTCAAGCTCTGAAATTTGGTTAACAGAAAATAATCAGGACACTCAGGTGGGTCAGTGCCCGCCAAGTTCCCCCTCTGCTCAGCACAGAGGGAGGGAGATGACTTCAAAGCATTTTTCTGTCCCCAAACTCTCGGCCCCTAAAAGATCAGGGCAGGGGGAGAGATGACACCCCCACGGCTGTGCTGCACCTTTTCCTGGGAATGGGACACCCATCCCAGGCTGTGGCAGTGCCTGGAGGGGCAGCAGGGAATGCTCCTGATTCCTTGGGCCTCCTGGGATGAGGGAGGTGAGGAACAGGGTTTGAGGGGGTGAAAGCCAGACCTGGCTGGGCAGCACATCCCAAAGTCAGCTCCTGCCAGTGCCAGCGCGTGCTGGGTGTCTTCCACAGGGAAAGCAGGCACTGGAGAGCACCTAGAACAACAAGGATTTGCTTGCCCCAGTTTCCTACCCAGGCACAGGGATGCACAAACCTCCCAGCTCATGCCACACTTGAGGAACAGCCTGAGCTCCAGGAGGTGTTGCTGCATTTTGGGGCTGTGAGACCAACACAGCCAGGACAGAGTCAAGTAAAGCAGGAAAGAAAAATGTACTTTATGGGAAAATTAGGACAGAACATTCATTGCTCTCCAGGTTGGGAATCTCTGCGAGATTCTGTGCAGAAAGGCCACGATCCTGGTGCCAGGGGCTTTGCTGGGTCAGGGTGGAAGCTCACACAGGGAAGCCACAGATTGCAGCAGGAGTGAAGCCTGCTCCCGTGCCCTGGTGACAACCAGGCCTCTGACAGTGCCCCAGAACCCCCTGAGAACACAGCCAGGACCCTGCTCCCGCCCCGACAGGCCGGGCTGGGAGTGCAGCTTGCCCTGGCAGCACCGCACACAGGGGCTGCAGCAGGGCCGTGCAGCCTCCGCGGGATCGCAGCGATCCAGGGGCCACCTGGTGTCCGAGCGCAGCTCTGCACAGCCACGCTCAGCGCGCTGACACCGGGAATTCAGCCTGCTCCAGGTGAAACAACCTCCCGTCGGGGTATTGCCAGGCTTGGGACAGCCTCAGCTTCCCCAGGCAACCAGGGCTGCCTCACCCTCCCAGGGAACAATTCCTTCCCATCTATCCCTGCCCTCTGGCACTGGGAAGCCATTCCCCCTTGTCTTGGCACTCCATGCCCCGGTGAAGTCCCTGCTTCTGTAGTCCCTGTGTGGACACTGTCAGAGGCCTGAGCAGAGAAAATCAGGCATATTAATTGCAGTTTGGGACAGAGAGAAAACTCTCTCACGGTATTGCTAGACGGTGTTGTGAAAACAGTAAAATACAGGAATGTAAACATGAGTGCAGCTGTGCATCTCCATAAAGAGGCTGGACTTTTGTTGTTCCTAATTAACCAGTCAGTTCAAGAGGGTGTTAATGTTCTTAGCCAATAGTATGATACTTAAGTCCGTGTGTATAAAAGACGTGGGACTTGAAATAAAAGTTCAGTTGGAACATCTCAAGATGGACGAGTGCCTCTGACTTCTTTATGCCGCGTCCCGGAGAGAACAGCGACAGTCCCTGCTCCTCTAAAATCTGCTACGTGGAGAAACCCTCCCTGACACTCACGGTTATGACACTGTGATGCCTTTCCCAGGTCAGTTCTCCCTCCTCAGCTGAAGGATCCCGATCCACCAAACCCTTCCTGACACAGGGGCTGTGTTAGAGCTTTGGTCATCCTTCTCCACCCCCAGTCTGATCCTATCACAATTTATTCCTGTGGGATTTCTCTGGGCACCCACTGGGACCCTGACTTACTGCCTGCTTCATGTTTTAGGGACAAGAACTACAAAACAGTCCCTAAAAAGGGCTTTTGGGACAGTGAGAGTGCAAAGTGGAGAGGCTGTTATGGACACTGCAACTCAGAGAAATCATGGCATTTAAAACAACTGCAGGAAAGATTTCCTGAATCAGCTCTGCAGCTTCCTGAAAAGCTTTTGCTGGACTTGGAGGTTTAAAAGGAGTGTCCACCCCACTCAGGCTCTTGAAAGGGAGTTCAGGGTGCTCTCTTCATGTGCAGTGATGCCAAAAACTCACCAACATCTACTCTGAGGAGAAGAATTCCCTCCATTCCTTTGACATTACCGTGCCAGGGACATGCTGGACCCTTGGGAGAACAGGAGCCAAAAAGATGTGGGGATTAAACAGATGAACAACAGGTCAGGTAAGAAAAATACTGCCTCTTCTTTAATGTTCAAAGACATCAGTAAACAAACAGAACCGCACAGACAGAGGCTGAACCCCCCCACCTCCCCAGACAGCACATCCCAAACCACCACAGGTACCAGGTGAGGGCTCGGGAGAAGGAGCAGTGAAATCTGGGATTTGAGGGATGGCCAAGAGAAAACTCTGCTGTGTGAGGGCAAGAACAGAGCACTCGGAGGAAGCAGCTTCCCTCACCCAGCAGCAGAGCAACATCTGCTGGGCACAGCCCAGGGAATGGTTTCCTCTCAGATCTCTTGCTGCCACACACAGGAGGACCATGTGTGAACTTGGGAAACACAGCTGGAAGCTACATCAGAGGTGCAGGACACATTAAGTACTGACCTAGAAAGCCAAATCTCTGTTCCACAGGGATTTAAGCCTCTCAAGGAATAAACACGAGAGGGAGGTTGTGTCCAACTCAGCAAAGTGTTGCAGAACTCGTTTGTGAATGCAGATCTGGGTGTGGGGAGAAGGAACGAGCCTGTGCTCTGCACACATCCTTCCATCGAGCTCCTCCCTGCTCCAGGGGCATCCTGACCTCCTACCCTACAACTGGCCTGGTCTTCTCCAATAATCCCTGGAGCTGTGGAGCATCAGCTGGTTAGAAGGGACATCAGGAGCAGCTCTCAGTGCAGGCTGCAGAGGACAGTGGGGTGGTACCTGAGTGGAGGTCAGGGAGAGCAGGATGGATCCAGAGCTGGTGCAGAGAGGCAGAGATCGTAGGCACAGCTGCTCCAGCTCCCAAGCTGGCTGGCAGGAGCCTGCATGGCAGTCCTGGAGCGTGGCTCAGGCTCTGAGGGCAGTCACACCGCTGCCAGGACTCAGCACGGGCTCCATTCCCAGAGCGGTGACAGCCGGAACCGTGGCATGGTGACAAGTAAGGAACACAAGTCACCTCTGTGCCTCTCCAGGTGGCAGGAGCCTGCAGTGGGGCTGTTTCTGCTGCCACCACATGCAATCTAAGACGAAGGGAGGGCTCAACTGGCTCCTACAGGGCCCAGTTACGTGCTCCAAGCATCCGTGTCCAAGGCGGGAGGTCCCGCAGTCCAGAGCCCAGGGCAGAGCCCTCAGATCTCCACGTCGCTCTCTTTGTCATTGTCGTGGTCACCGTCGTAGAACTCGTTGGGAGCTTCAGGCCTGGGGGGAAGAGGAAATCCCTGTCAGGGAGCAGAGAGAGACCTGGAACCCTTGGGGCTTAAGGGAATGTCATATTAGGAGACCACAGAAGCTCCCTGGATAAAAGCAGAGGCTCGGAAGTGACTTCCCTGCCCATGAGAATGACACGGGCTTTAAGGTCCCTTCCAACCCAGAATTCCGGGATTCTCTGACTAGTTCTAGGACTCAGATGGATTCCCCTGTATCCCCTCCCAGGGACAGAAAGGGAAGCCCATTGCTCCAGAACAAGCTCAGGTACCTGTTGTAGTTTTCCTCGGAGCCCCTCTCCTCCGGATCGGGCTCATCCGTGCGGTCGTAGCTGAGCAGGTCCGAGGGGACATCGTGGATCTGCACGCTGGGAGCGTGGTTCAGCATCTTCAGGTTCTCAAATATGGTCTGCCTGATCTGATCCAGGTACTACAGGGACAAAACACAGGGATCACCACAGTGGGATGTGTCACAGCTCTCTCACCTGCCTGCATCACCTGTGTGGTGGCCAAGAGGAGCAAATTTGTGCTAAAAGCTGCTTACCAGAGCAGAGGGGGTGTGAGAGTGAACTGACACTCAAGCACTCAGGAATCACTGAGACAACCCAGTTGTTGTTTTTCATTGTTCTTTTTTTTTTTTTTGCCCTGCGCTCCAGCTGATTTCACAGGTCAGAGCATCAGCCACAGGGTTTTGGAAATCTGCAGCATGGCTGCAAGCACTCACCTGCCTAGAGTTCTGGTTCTCAATCCTCGTGCTGACATCAGGGTGCAGGGTGAAGTCTGGAGCGAAGTATTCGAAGTACTCTGAGGTGGAAGGAGGCAGGGTTAGAGCACAGAGGGCCAGGAGCTGTGCAGAGAGCAGAGCTCGCCCTCCCACCTGGCGGTGAGCAGAGCTTAAAAAGCACAGTGATATTCAACTCTGAGAGCAAGGGATTAGACAGAACAACAGGGCAAACAACAAGAAATGGTCCAAACTAAACACTGCACACAAGGCTGTGTCAGCCCAGCAAAGTCTACAACTGGGTGGTGGGAGATCACAGAATTGTTTGGGTTGGAAGGGACCTTAAAACTCATCTCATCTGATTCCAACCCCTGCCTTGGGCAGGGACACCTCCCACTAGACCAAGCCCTATCCAACCTGGCCTTGAACACTTCCAGGCATGACTAAGGCCATCTCCAAGGTCAGGAAATGCTGACCCTTCGGGCCTGGTCAATGCAGAATAGAACATCACAAGTATTTCACCAAATGAGGCAAAAAAAGCAACTCCAACTTACCACTGTATGGGAGCTCATCACTAATTGGTTCATCGACGAGCAAGGACGTTTCATAAGTCCTGAAAACACAGAGGAAGAGGAGCTCAGTCCATTGAAAGGGATGTGGGAAATGCAGGACAAACCCCTCAGCAGCTGCCCCAGCAGTGCCCCTCACTATGCAGAGAGGACTCACCAGCAGCGTGCCACGTTCCTGACCGTGTAACCTCCTCCTCCCAGCACCAGCAAGGGGATGTTGAAGCTCTTCACGTACTCCACACACTCCCTACAAAGCCCAAACAGGAAAATGCAGCACAGGTCACACGTCAGAAACGCCCCCCTGAACTCCCAACACCACCATGGCTGGTGGGATACACCTGGAGCTTCCATGCAGGAATCGCTGTCACGGGGCTTGGGTTGGAAAGGACCTTAAGGTTCATCTCATTCCACCCCCTGCCATGGGCAGGGACACTTTCCACTAGCCCAGAGTGCTCCATCCCTGTCCAGCCTGGCCTTGGACACTGCCAGGGATCCAGGGGCAGCCACAGCTTTCTCTGGGCAACCTCAGGGCCTCCCCACCCTCACAGGAAATTCCCAAAATCCCATCTATCCCTGCCCTCTGGCAGTGGGAAGCCATCCCCCCTTGTCCTGTCCCTCCATCCCTTGTCCAAAGTCCTTTTCCAGTTCTCCTGGAGCCCCTTTAGGCACTGGAGGGGCTCTGAGGTCTCTCTGGAGGCTACTCCTCTTTGGGTGAACATTCCCAGCTCTCCCAGCCTGGCTCCAGCCCTCGGAGCATCTCCAGGGCCTCCTCCTCCACCACCTCCTTGCAGCACCTCGTACAAAGCCTCATTCTCAGACCCCCTCCAATCACACAAATGTTAAAAAAAACCCCAAAAAATTGCTGGTAGGCCACAGCCAAAGCTCCAGCCTCACAGCAGAGACCCCTCAGAGCCCTCCAGGTGGTTTTCCTGTGCCCAGCCCTGCCGTACTTACCCATGGCCTCTTATACTGAGGTTAAAACATCCCAACCGGTCGCAACCCAGAGAATCGGCACCGCACTGGGGAACAGAAAAACGAGGGAATTTTGGCATTGCTTTCCAGATCCACAGCAACCCTGCTCCCCCCAGGGACAGAAGGTAACACAGGGATAGCCCCCTGCAGCCTCTGCAAGGTGTGGATGTGTGCACAGAGGTTTGCTTCCTTACCTGCAGGACTATGCAGGTGGGCTGATAGTAATCTACCACCTGGTTAATGACTGGCTGGAAGAGGTGCTTATAACCTTTGGAGAGAGAGGTGGATTTGTCACAGCTCTGGAGCAGAAGGGCCAGGAAACCCCTGGGGCCAGGGGAAAGGGGAGGGAACACCTACTTTGGTCATCGATGCCATCTCGGAGGGGCACGTTGAGACAATAGTAACGGCCGCTCTCTGCACCAACCTCATACATGTCACCTGCAAAACAGGACAGGCACAAGAGCCCTGAGACTGCAGAGCTGTGCAAAGGCCAGACCTGGGCTGGGCTGAGTCTTTCCACCTAATCAGGACCCCTTTCTTACAAGCAACCACAGTTCTATTCCTCCCTAAACATTTTCTCCCAGCATTTTCCCCCGCAGCTCGAGTTTTGTGATTTACTCTTTTCTACTCCAGCAGAGCTTCCAAGGGATTCTGAAGCAGGTTCCCCACTAGAAACTGAACACCCACCTGTGCCAGGAAAGAAATAGTTGCCGTATTTGTGAAATGACACTGTCATGACCCGGTCTGTCAGGTAGAAAGCCTCCTGCACCCCGTCCCCGTGGTGGATATCGATGTCGATGTACAGCACACGGGGGTGGTACCTGTGGAACACATCAAAGTTTGGGTACCAGGCATCTGTAAACACTCAAACATCTTATTTTGGTGTGCTTGCAAATTGATTATTTAAAACATTTTCTGCTGAGGTGGACGGAAATTGATATTAGAACAAAAACGTTTTTGGATGGGGCCAGAAGTGTCTTGGAGAAGAACTCGTTTAAGCAGCTGGGTGTTAAAAAAGCTGCAGACTCTTGTTCCCAGCGTGCTCAGAGTTAATCTTTAAGAGCTCCAGTGATTTTAATCATATCAGGAAATGAAAGGCAAGCTGGCATGGAGGAGGTGGGAAGACTCTTTTCCTCCACATGCCACACTGCTGGAGCACTGTGTCCCAGATGGTGAGCACCAAAAATCCCAGGCTGGGCTAAATTTACTGGAGAAGCAGCCAGAAGCAAACCCAAAATGCAGTCACCTGCTGCAGAAATGGAACCTGGAAACAGACAACGAAAGAACAGGGACATAAATAATATCCCATGAGGGGTAACTGGGCTGTGTTTGAGGCCTCTGGTGGGTGGGATTAGGAAATGGGAGTGCAGGGATAGCCAGGGAAATCCTGGCGTTCCAAACAGTGCAGGGAAAGGGGAACAAGAAATCCCAGCACATCCCATAAATCTGACTTTGAGGGCAAGTGAACTTGCCAGCAGTCATGTAACTATTGTTTGATCAACTCCAAATCCTTTTTAAATCCATGACAACTTGTCTGAGGTTCACTGACAAGGAGGGCACTTTGAAGTACTAAGAAAAAAAATCTCAGATCAATTCAAGAAACTAAAAGTATTTCTGTAACTTTTGCTCTCATTCTGAATTTATTTTTAATTTTAGAAAATGACTCTTTTCTACTGAGACCAAGTGTCCTTTGATCACCCATGTGTAGCCCAAGTCCTGTTCTTAAGCCACTCAAGCAACTCCAGAAAGATTTGAGTCATTTTTGTCTCCAGTGAACCAAAACTTGCATTTACCTACAAAAGGCTCACTGTGGCAAAAAAGGCTGAGATTCAGGAGCCCCTGAAATGAGTGTTTTCCAGATGGATGAGAAATGGGATTGGAGAACTCTTCTGACAAAACTAGAGCCAGATATTCCAATTCTCAAACCCTTTCTTGTGTCTTAAAGATGAGGCCAGGACAAAAACCAAGTTTTTGGGCTTCCTGGATTCCAGAAAGGTGAATGAGGCAGGGAAACAGAGAGAAAGCAGAGGGAAAGCACAAACCAGCCAGGAGAGCTCAGCCCTTGGCCCTGTCCTTACTTGAGCAGCTCCAGGATGCCGATCACGATGTCATTGACATAACAAAAGCCCGAAGCCTGGAAGGGAGAGAAACCCCAAAAGCTTCAGAATGGAATCAACACAGAGCCCAGGCCCCAGAGAGAGACGAATGCACAGATGTGCCTCATCACCTCAAACTTCTTGGCGTGATGGAGCCCCCCTGCCCAGTTTATGGCAATGTCACAGATCTAAGAGAGGAAAGAGAAGTGAGCTGAAGGTGACAATAATGGTGACAAAAACCCTGTACCCTCCTCCCCACTTCCACCTGTCCATCCCACGGACCCACACAAACCCTCCTGGCTTTTCCTCCTCCTCCAAAGCCCCAGCTGGGTTCCAGAAGATCAGCTCCTCACCCCCTCACCTTGTTGTTCAGCTGTGTTGCTCCCTGCAGGGAGGCCCCGGTGTAACGAGAGCAAAATTCAAAGAGGCCTGGAAACACTGGGCTGGAAAAGAAACCACATTCAAAGCCAAAACAGCTCATTCCTCCCCTTTTCTCCAGAGCAAAACCAGGAATCAAACTGCCCAGGGGTAATACCTGAGCAAGAATAAAGCTCAGTTCTCTGTGAAAGAGTTAATTTGGGATCAGGATCACTCTGACCCTGCCTGTAACTCAGAGCCTCAGCAGGGGTGTGAGCTGGATCAAACACAGTGGGAAACAGGGAACTTGAAAATAATTCCCAAAGCTTCTAAACCTTGAAAAGGCTCCACAGTTCCCAGAGCATGTTGGAGTCTGTCCTGCCCACAGCTGGGACATGATGAGGCACTGCCTCAGAGAAGGGAGGACTGTGACAGCTCCCAGCCCCAGAATGATCTGGGCTGGAAGGGAACTTAAAGTTCATCCTGTTCCACCTCCTGCCATGGGCAGGGACACCTCCCACTGTCCCAGGCTGCTCCAAGCCCCAGTGTCCAGCCTGGCCTTGGGCACTGCCAGGGATCCAGGGGCAGCCACAGCAAATCTGGGCACCCTGTGCCAGGGCCTGCCCACCCTCACAGGAAAGGATTTCGTCTCCCTATATCCAGTCTGAATCTCCCCTCTTTTAGTTAAAGTCATGAACCCTTGCCCTGTCCCTCCACTCCTTGTCCCCAGTCCGTCTCCAGCTCCCCTGGAGCCCCTTTAGGCACTGGAAGGGGCTCTGAGGTCTCCAGCTTCTCTGGGCACCCTGTGCCAGGGCCTGCCCACCCTCCCAGGGAACAATTCCTTCCCAATATCCCATCCATCCCTACCCTCTGGCAGTAGGAAGCCATTCCCTGTGTCCTGTCCCTCCATCCCTTGACCCCAGTCCCTCTCCAGCTCTCTTGTCAGCTCCTTCAGGTATTGGAAGGCCACAATGAGGTCACCCCAAAGCTTCTCCCCTCCAGGCTGAACAGTCCCAGCTGTGCCAGCCTTTCCTCCCAGCAGAGCTGCTCCATCCCTCTGCTCATGCTGGTGCCTCCTCGGGATTTGCTCCACCAGGTTGATATTCTTTGACCCCCAAAGCTGGATGCAACACTCAAATTCTTAAAAAAAGACAGAAGAACTGGAGGCTCCTCCAGAACAAGCGGAGTCTGTAACCCAACAAGCCCAAACTGAGATCTAAAGAGGAGCACGACAACACCTCCAGAGAAGGGAAAGGAATCGAGAAGGTTCCACACCCTGATCCACACAGGAGGGACACTCCTCCTTCTGGGCAGAAACAGGGGAGGAATGGGACATTCCCCAAGAGCTGCTGGGGCAGGAGCAGCTCCTGAGGGCACTCACCAGTCGTCGCCCACGTTGAAGGCATTGAGGCTCTTGGTGAAGCCCTGCATGTTGTTGGGGCTCACCCTCTGCAGGAAGTCGATGTAATCCTCGGAGTGGAAGCGGCACATGTCGTGCTGGGACGCCTGGTAGGGCTTGAACACCTTCCAGAGACAAGAGCAGGAATTATTCCCCATCCAAACCCCATTTCCTTGGCCTGGAAGAGATCTCAAGCTAACTGAGAAGAGACCTGCACGAGGTACATAAAAAACGTGCAAACGCTGGCATTTATGTTCATTTAAATTCAACAGCTGCTCCTGCTTTCATTTTTCCATGTCAGAAATCCATCTCCTGCGTCTCCTGACTGCAACTCTCGCCATAAAATTTATTCCTATGCCATGGCACGTTCCTCTGCTTGGGCAGCAAAATAAACCACAGCTTTTCCTTCACTGAGGGGGGCCATTCCTTCCTCAGTCACCAACTTCCCACAATTTTAATACCTTGATCTAGGGGTGGTTCTGGTCTCTCTGTAAGATTTACTGACAGGTTCCAAATTACTTGGAGAAAGCTCCCAGACAGATGGAAGAGCTGCATAAATTTTGTTTCCTTTGGAAAGGAAAATGGGGGGGAATGGTCAGGGAGGTGGATGGCTCAAATTCAGGATCTGTGACACCACAGGTTTGCCAGTTTGGCTCTTAGGGCACTCACCTCAGTAGAGGGGAAGTTAAAAACGAACACCACTGGGAGAGGAAGTTCAATTGATAAGAGATCTTTTCTGTGATTCCCAACTGCTCTTATTCAAAGCAACCACTTTGTAGAAAACGTGGAACATGAACACAACAGGAAGATGCACAAGCTGGTCTCCAAAAGGAAATTCCTCAGGACAACTGCACCATGCTCCTGTTTTCTGGGCTGAGCAGGAAACCTGTTCATTTTCAGAGCCGCAAGATCCCCAAACGAGCCCACCTCCTCCTCTCCTGGTGTTTTCCACATGGATTTGTGGAATTTGGTGTTTCTCAGAGGCTGCTGCCTCTGACAACTCAAACAGAGGATGAGGCAACTCCTCAGAGCAGCTGCTGAGGGGGAAGGCAGGAGCTGCTCCCAGGGATCCCCCCCGGAATCCTGACGGTTCATTAAACCAAACCAGACCAAACCTGATGGCAAAGAGAGGAGAAATGGCTCTCACTGGAAAGCCAGAGGCTCTCAAAGCAGGGATGCGGGAATCAAAGAGAAAGGGAGGGAAAAACCAGACTGAAAAAACTTCACTCAGCTGCTGGCAGAACACAGCTGGCTCGTTCCACCCTGCCCAGCAATCCCACCCACGCTCCTGAACTGGGAAAGGTGGGAAGAGGCAGACCCAGCCTGACAGGATCACAGCCTTTTATTTTAAGAAGGCAGAAACACCCCAATGCAAAATTAGCACGACTTTTTATGGTCCCAACTGCCCCAACTCCCTGATTTTGTTTCCCCCTGACCCTGCCAGTCCCTGACTACTTGGGATCAAGCTGTCTCCGAGGTTTTCAGCTTCACAGCTGAAGTCTTGTGGAAAATACGAGCCCCCCCCCCCAAAGAATTTCAAGACTAAAAATGTCTTGAAATGGAGCTCTGCCCACTGCCTCCTTCAGGCATGGATTTACCATTTAAAAGTCTTAGGTCACAACATGTTTTTGGTTGTTCCTGCAAGGAAAAGCCCAACTCCAGGGAAGTTACTTGTGGAAATCCACACAATGACAGTAAAAATCTGGAGGAATGCTAAGACTTCCCCATGGTCCCCTCCAAGTGCTGCATCTCCACACAGTCGCTGCACTGGATGTGATTTTATTGGGGAATTATATTAATTGGGGAAACTTTTCTCATGTCTAAACATCTAAAATTCTTCTCATAAACTGCATCTTTACGGCCTCTAAAGGAGCCTGACCTCACCAGTTCCTTGGAATCCTCTACAACTGCACCAACAGCTCAGGGCTGAGCTCCACAACCATTCCCAGAGCTCCCGGGGTCGTCCAGATCAGGCTCAGGAGCAACAGAGGAAGTGGTTGTTTTGGAGAGCCTGCTGCAAAAGGGGGAAGGAATCCCAGAATCCTGCAATGGTTTGGGCTGGAATGGACCTTAAAGGTCATCTCATTCCACTCCCTGCCATGGGCAGGGACACCTCCCACTGTCCCAGGCTGCTCCAAGCCCTGTCCAAGCTGGCCTTGGGCACTGCCAGGGATCCAGGGGCAGCCACAGCTGCTGTGGGCACCCTATGCCAGGGCCTGCCCACCCTCCCAGGGAACAATTCCTTCCCAATATCCCATCCATCCCTGCCCTCTGGCAGTGGGAAGCCATTCCTTGTGTCCGGTCCCTCCATCCCTTGTCCCCAGTCCCTCTGCAGCTCTCCTGGAGCCCCTGTAGGCCCTGCAAGAGGCTCTGAGCTCTCCCTGGCGCCTTCCCTTCCCCAGGCTGAACAGCCCCATTCCCAGAAGTGCCTCCCAGCAGGTGCTGCAGACACAGAAATGCCACGCGGGCACCGTCACACAGGTGAGACCAGAACACCGTCAGTCAACAACGGGGCCCTTCAAACCAGCCCCGGGTGGTCCGAGAGACTCAGGGCTAGAACCTCACACTCGCTGAGCCCTCAGAGCTCACTGGGGTGTCCCCCTGTCCCCAGCCCCCCCGCCCGGGGCCCAGACACGCGTGGCTTACGATCATCTTCTTGTAGAGGCCGTAATGCAGCACCAGGCTGTGCGTGAGCGCCAGGCGATGCGGCTTCATGGGGTGCCCCGCGCCTGGAACGGAACCGCGCGGGGATTAACGGGGCTGGGAGGGAACAACGGCCGCTCCCGCTGTCCGGCACCGCGCTCCGGAGCAGGTCCGACCGCGCCCGGGTCGGGGGGAGGAGGAGGAGTGGGTGCAGGGAGGAAGATGGGCAGCGGGAGAGAGGTTGGAATGAGGAGGGGGGAGGACGGGCTGGGCCACACCCCCGCCCCGAGCCGGCCCC
>WEKY01008930.1:27120-41546 GCA_013390045.1 Picathartes gymnocephalus | reverse complement strand
TGCCGGTACCGGTGCCGGTGCCGGCGGAGGGCCTCGGCCGTGAGTACCGAGGGCTGCGGGGGAGCAGCGCGGCGCGGGAGGATGCTCAGCCATCCTCCGGCAAGCTCGAGCCGGGGGATGCCGCCCGCCGCAGAGCCCCGGGCAGGCCGGGGCACCGGTGCCCTTGGGAAGCCGCCTGCAAGGGACGGGGCAGCGCCGCAGCCCGGGGCCGGCGGGCCTGCGGGGACGCTGCCGCCACCGCTGCCCTTGGCGTGCCTCTTGCCGGGGGCGTGCGGGCCAGCGGTGTCCTTGGGAGACCGCGAGCAGCCGCCTCCGGCCGGTCCTGCCCTCCGTGCGGCCCCGCACCGCGGCAGACCTTGCTGGGCGAGGGCTGAGCCCTGGGCAGCCCGGTGCCGGCTGGGAGCTGCCTCTTGCCCGGCAGGAGGAAGGGCGGGATGGGCACAGGGTGGGGGTGAGCGCCGCGGCTCTGACCTGCCTTCTCCCGTCTCCTAGATCCGCATGTCAGACCTTAACAACCCCAGCGATGGGGAGTCAGACCCCCAGCACGGCATTACGGTGGTCTTCCTCCTTGTCCTCGTCTTCTTCATCATGGGGCTGCTGGGGTTCCTGATCTGCCATGTCCTGAAGAAGAAGGGTTACCGGTGCCGGACTTTCCGGGATGAGTTCGACCCAGATGACAAAGACGGGGTGGAGGAGCTCGAGGATGGTGAGTGCTGGGGCCATGGGGGCTTGGTGGGGGCTCAGCCTTTTGCCTGGTGTGGGCTGGTGCTCCTCATATGCCCTTCTGGGATGTGGGATGGGGCTGGGAGGGTTACTTGTCACGTGTGGCTGGGAAAAAGGGCTGGGGTGGTGAGAGCAGCGCGGTGTTCCCGGGGGATTGGGAGTGCGAGGGCCAGGGATCCCTCTGATCCACGAGGTGACAACAGCTGGAGATGACAGGGAGGTGGGAATCAGTGCCTGGCCCTTCCTACGGGAGCATTATCACCAAAAGGTAATTCTGAGGAACATCCAGAGCTTGCTGAATCCCCAGGGTCTCAGTCATAATCCCTGTCGCCTCAAGGAAAACCTCTCCCAGCTGGAGCACAAGCTGTCCCTCTGCCCCTCTGGCATTAGGATGTCTGGCAAGGAGCCAGCTGGTGTTTGTTGTGTCTTCTTCTGGTCCCTGCTGTGTTCATGCAGACCAGGGAAACAGGGCTGTTTCCTCGATCCCCATGCTAAAAGGGGACCTTGAAGGATTTTTTTCCATTGCTTCAGGCCACGGTAAGCCGCTCTGGGGTGGCTGGGCTGGGAAGTCCCTGCCGCATCGAGCGTGGGTGCCCGGCCCAAGCAAGCTCTGTCATCCGGCGGTTTCTGAGTCTCTGCTGAAGTGGGGAACACACATTCCAGGCTGGGAACAGCCACATGGTGCTACCGAACTCCTCCAGCTCCCATCGGCAGCGCTGGGGAGGATCAGCACCTCCTGCTGCCGCTGCCTGCGCTCAGCAGGGAACCGCGGCTCCTCCGGCCCTCCCACGGACACAGCCGGAGCTTCCAGCACCCGAGGGTGTGCTCCCTGCCTTTAATGTCTCGGCTGGACATGACACGGAGACGGTGTCTGAACCTTCCAGGTCTGGCTTTGCCCTCTGGAGGTACCACAGCCCAGAGAAACATCTCCACAGGCTTCCAAGATCACGGTAGCAGCCCTTGAGCCTTTGAGGCAGCTGCCTGCCAGAGCCCAGCTCCAAGCTGCGTACAGGAACCTCTCACACTGCCGGCCGGGCTGGAGCTCCATCCATCCAGGCCTCCAACAGCGGCTGGAAGCAGGTTGAGATGAACGCCGTGGATGAGTTCCGCAGCAGAGCAGGGACCAGCCAAGATTGCTCAGAAGAGTCTTTGAAGCGTTTAGCAGTGTGCAGCTCTGGGGCTCTCTCCATCGTTGTGTGTTCCCCATTTCTGTGTTTAACGGGTCCCAGTGGGTTTATTTTGTGTGGACGTGCCCTGTTTACCCTTTGGAGCCTTGAGCACTTGCAGCATCCTTCAGTCACAGGCTCCAGGGCTGGACAAGGACCCTCCTCTTTCGACTTTTTGGAACTTCTTCCCGCTCATTTCTCCAGATGCTCCCCACTTGTGAAGGAGCAACACAACCCCCTCTCCCTGCACGGGCAGCTGCTGGCTCAGCCATTTCTTTTCCAGGATGAGGGAACTGGTGTTCCCCAGTGGCTTCCCAGTGTGCCAGGGGACACGAGGCTTCTCCAACGTCTCTGCTGATGCAGCTGCTCCTGGGAAGGGATGAGTGAGCGGAGTCCCCGGGTCCCAGCCCTCAGTGCCGCGTTGTCTCTTTTCAGATGAAGAGAAGAACGATGACACCGTGGAGAAGATCGTGAGGTGCATCATCCAGAACGAAGGTGAGCGCTTCCACGGGCCGGCCCAGAGCCCTGCTGGCCACTTTGGCTGACACATTCCCGATTTTCCCCTCTCTCTTCAGCAAATGTGGAGGCCCTCAAGGAGATGTTGGGGGAGAACGAAGGGGACGTGCCAGTGCCAGTGCCAGTGCCCAGGTGAGGGAAGCTCATAGCAGTTCGTGGCTGCCGCAGGGTGAGGGACAAGCAGCCCCTTTCCAGCTGTTACAAAGCATCTTCCCAACGAGGAGTCCTGCCCTCCTGGGGGTTTTGAGGAGCGCTTCACCCCACTACCGAGTGGAACAGCTCTTCCTCATTCCTGTCCTCAGCAGGGGCCCCCCCAGAGCTGCTGCTCGCAGTGGGGCTGCACCGGGGTTGGGACGTCTGCCCCAGGTGACACAACCTGTCATGTCCTTGTGTTGCAGCCTTTGTCCCCACAGCAGCAGCCAGGACGGGGGCCCCCCACATCACCACACGGTGCACCTGGGCTCCACGCAGGCCCCCTGCATCCACTGCAGCAGGAGGAAGAGGCACCCGCTGCAGCGCCAGGGGCGCTCCAAGGAGGGCAGGAGCAGGATGCACCCCGGAGAGACCACCGTCTTCTCAGTGGGCAGGTACCCAAATGAGCTTGCCAGACATTTTCCTGATGGAATCAGCACCACGGGCTCTCCTCAGCCCTCCTGTTCCTTCCTCCTTCCCTGCTCAGCCCAGGCCAGGCTTTCTCTTGCTGTTCCCCGTTGAGAGGGAGCTCCTGAGGACCCAGGTGGTTGCTGCACCTGGAAATGCCTGTGCTTTGTGGCAGGCTGTGATGCACTGCTGGCTTCCCTCCTTCTCCAGGAAGGTGACTCAAGCTGGGTTTTCCTGCTGAGTCAGTGCTGGGCACAGCCCCAGCTCTGTGTCCTTTCAGAGCCTGCTGTCCCAGCTCGGTGCAAGCAGGGCCCTCCTGCCCAACTGGGGGCTTTAGGGACCTCCCTGTGGGGGACAGAGGGGACAGCGTGTCCCAGGTGGAAGCCACCACCTAGTCAGAATGCAAGAGTGGCTGTGCTGCCCCAGGTGGCTGCCTCCAAGGATGTCTGTAATTAGATGACTCGGCAGCGATGTAAGAGCAGGGGAGTGTTCCTGATACTTCCCACAAATGCCTTTCAGTCCCCACCTGGTTTCACCTCAAGGGACTTCCTCTGGTCTCTGTGGAGTCACTAACCTGTAGAACAGTCTGTAGGCTCACCCAGGTCACCCCATTTCCCAGCAGAAAGGGTTAGGAAAGTCTTCCAGGGCTTGGCTCCCTCCGGCCGTGGTGACTGGGGAAGGGGGACAAGGAAATGCTGCTCCCTGGATGGCCGCCCTGGTGAGACACAAAGGGCTGTCATGCTCAAATCCTGCAGCAGGTCTTCATTCAGGGCCTGAGCCTTGATGAAACTTCATGTTGTGCTCCAGAGAGACGGTCCTTTCACGGGAATGCTGAGCCAGAGTGGGCATGGGATCGTGGAATGGTTTGGGTTGGAAGGGACCTCAAAGTTCACCTCGTTCCACCCCTGCCATGGGCAGGGACGCCTCCCTCCCAGGCTGCTCCAAGCCCTGTCCAGCCTGGCCTTGGGCACTGTCAGGGATGCAGGGGCAGCCACAGCTTCTCTGGGCACCCTGAGCCAGGGCCTTCCCACCTTCCCAGGGAACAATTCCTGCCCAAGATCCCATCCATCCCTGCCCTCTGGCAGTGGGAAGCCATTCCCTGGGTCCTGTCATGTGGATTTTTTCCACCATCATGGGCAGCAGCCTGGGCAGGGAGGTGAGCTGGGGCCTCATGGGCAGCTGGAGAAGCAGGGATACCTGCTGGACCGAACTGGAGCTCAGAGCACATCTTGTGGGCACTGCCAGCTCCTGGCTCCCTCCGTGCCCGCTGCCGTCCTTGGAGGTGGTGCCCGGTAAGCCAGGGCTCTGCACGGTTGTGTGCTCACTGCTAATTCACTCCCTGGCTGGTGCCCAGCTCCATCCACTCCTCCGTGTCCTTTGTCCGTGTTCTTCCCAGTCTCCTCTCACTCACCTCACAGTGCTGGAGAAAATGGTCTCCTTTCCCAAAGGCACCTTCCCTCAAATCCCACTTTTTTCTGTTAAGCCCTGTTGATATCCCAGATCACTTGTTGATATCCCTTTCTCCAAGTCTGAATCTCTTCGGTACAAGGTCCAGCTGCCAAGGGACCTTTGTGCCCGTGAGGTACCACCCCACCTCCAAATTCTGCTTCTTATTTCCAGGAGACCCCTTTGCTCTTCCAGATCCAGATCTTTTCCAGGACTGCCCTTCCTGTGTCCTATTTATGACAAATATCTTGAAGTACTTTGTCTCAGCACTGACCCTGAAAACCAGGGCTTCTTTAACCCATCTCTAGAGTTAAATACACACCCTCAGGTCTTGTTCTCCTTTCTTTTTGGTATTGTTTTGGCCTTGGATGCAGTGGTTGAGAGTCCAGCCCCCTCTTACATGGAATGAGCCCTGGTCCTGGCAGGCACAGGCTCATCCCTGAGGAGTGGAAAGGATGGGAGCTGTGGATGTCCACCAAGATCATCCAGGGCTGGAGTATGGGGCACCTGAGGAGGCCTTTTTAGCCTGGAGAACTAGAACGGGATGATCTAATTGTCCTCTGACACTTCCCAAAGGGTGGGTGGAGGTTAAATGAAGATGGAACAAGACTCTCCTCAGAGATGCACTGGGCAGGGCAAGAGGCAAAGGCTGTGAGTTATAACAAGAGAAATCCAGAAAAGATGCAAGGAAAAACTGTTCTGCCATGAGAATGGTGCAGCCCTCGACAGGGCCCTGAAGAGCAGAGGGATCTCCATCCTTGAAGATTTCCAAAACCTGGCCAGACAGGGCTCTGGACAAATTGCTTGAGGGTGGGAGGGGGCCCAGGTATGAGCAGGGGTCTGGACTGGAGACCTCCTGAGGGCTTTTTGCACCTAAATAGTTCTAAACTTCTGTGGCAGTCAGGGTTAAGTGAACTACACTCAGAGGTTATAGGATGATTTACCACTTAGCTCGGTGCTTTCCCCTAAACCAATGGTTGTCAGTGGCAGAGCTTGTCCATGGAGCATCTGTATCCGACCCTCTGTCCTCAGCCCCATCAGCTGGAATGTGACATCCCACTGCATCCAAAGCCCCCGGGATGCTGATGAGGCAGCCAGCCAGGGCTCTGCTGCTTTCCCTCTCCAGCCAGAGGTTGGCTACGTCACCTCTTGTGCCCTCTCCAGCCCGAACCCTTCCTGGCTCTTCCAGGCTGACCTTGCTCCATGGCATTACCAAGAAATGACCCTGTCACTTGTGTCTCCGTCCTGTCCCTCTTCAGGACCAGAACATTCTTTGGTCTTCCCAAATCGCAGCGCCGGTGTCTTATCTCCAAATACCTGGATAGATCTGAAAGGTCACATTTGCTGCTGCTTGGCCTGACCTGAGCAGTCCTGTGGGAACCTCCTCTGGAGCTGGAGCATTTCTCTTCTTGACCCTCCCAATCCTGAGCAGCTTTCTGACCACGATGCCAAGGGGTTGGTGCTGTCCAGCTCCAGCCTGGAAGTGGTCTCCTTCATCTCTGCCATCTCACCTGGCATCTCTTCTTACCTTTTGGACCTCTCTCCTTTTTCCTTTGGAATGGCAGTGCTTGGCCTTTGGGTCTTGCTCTTCTCTCCACGCCAGCAGTACTTGAACTTTCTGCAGTTGTGCTTTTCCCCGATGCTGACTTGCAGCTGAACCTCAGCAGAGCCAGGTCCATTGGGAATTTTTCCACGGGCTGCACGAGGTCTCGGTGATGGGATTGGAGTGCTCTGGCTGGTGGACACCACCCACTGTGGGGGAGATTTCCCATCTGCTGGTGCAGCAGTGGCTGGCAGTGCTGGTGAGGAGGAGTCACGGTGTGTCACAATCAGCACAGTCACAATTCGGACTTTCAGGCTTTGCTGACACCTTACCCCTCCCAGGCTGAGCGAACTGGTGCTGTTCAGCCTGGAGAAAACTCCAAGGAGACATTAGAGCTCCTTCCAGTGCCTAGAGGGGTCCCAAGAGAGCTGGAGAGGGACTTTGTCCCAAGGGCAGAGTGACAGGACAAAGGGGAATGGCTTCCTGCTGCCAGAGGGCAGGGTTAGATGGGATACTGGGAAGAAATTGGTGGTGAAGCCCTGGCACAGGGTGTCCAGAGAAGCTGTGGCTACCTCATCCCTGGAAGTGTCCAGGGCTGGGTTGGATGGGGTTTACAGCAACCTGGTTGAGAGGAAGGTGTCCCTGCCCATGGCAGGGGGTGGGGCTGGGTGATCTTTTAGGAGCTCCTTCCAGCCCAAGCCATCCCATGAGTCCATGATCCCTCACTCCTCTCTTCTCCCCGTGTGCAATATCGCATCCCCTCTGATTGTTAACCCACCCTTTGAGGGCGTCAGACCCATTTCTGCAGCTTTTCTCCTCCTCTGAGCAGTCACCTGCTCATGGTGGAACCTTGGTGAAACCCTCAGGTACCATCCGTGCCTCCAGGGGATGGTGCAAAGTGTACTCTGGCAGATTTTAGCCAAACAGCTCCTTCAGCCTTTGATCCCTGTACCCAAACCACTGCCAAAACCCTGTCCCTGCCCTCACTGAGGACACGCTGTCATCCAGGTCATCCCAGAGCATTTCCAAGAGCTATGATCCATCTTGCTGCTGGGAGGACAAGTTCTGCCCCAGCCAAGATCTGGAATGAACTTTCCATCCTTCTCTTTCTGTTTGTTTTGCTCAAAATGAAGGGAAAAAAAAAAAAAAATAGAGTTTGGGGGCATAGCTTGCGTGGTGGGGCGGTGGTGCTGAACGGGTGTGAGAGGTCGGAGATCACGGCAAAGAGAGGAGATCCGGGGCAGGAGGGACAGGCGAGCTGGGAATCCAGCTGTGGGACAGCAGGGAAAAGACTCCGCTCTGTCCTGCCTCCGCTCCAGGTTCCGTGTCACACACATCGGGAAGAAACCCCCCGCGCAGGAGCCGCAGGACGGGGCCCTGCCCGCCGGCAGCCGGCAGCCGAGCACGGAGGAGCTGGAGCGCAGCAGCGAGAGGCTCCAGCTGGAGCGGGCTCCCAACGGGACTGTCCCCACGGGTGGCCTGCAGAACGGAGCCATCCAGGCGGGCACCCAGAGTGGCAAAAGTGCGGAGCAAAGCCTGTCCGCCAGCCCGGCCGCGAACACAGCGGGCAGCTCCGGCACCCGTGACAGCCGGCGGGCGGGCGCGGGGTCCGGCCCGCTGCGGTCCGGCCCGCTGGGGTCCGGCCCGGTGGGGGCTGGCAGGACGGGGTCCCTGCCCGATGCCGGCTCTGCTCCCGGGAGCTCGAGCCGCCAGCGAAGGCTCATGAGCATGCCAGCGCTGGGAGTGTCGAGTCCCAGCATCCCAGGAGAGCTGGCAAGGGAAGGAGCCGGCATCTGCCTGGAGGAGATGGGACTGGAGTCGGCAGATGAAGTGTCGGATATTCACGGCAGCCTGAGTCTGCAGGAACAGGCCGACGAGGTGGGGAGAGACGACAGCAGCAGGAAACAGCCCGGACGGGAGGACGGGAGGCAGCAGGTATGATCCTTCTCTTCCTGGTCCCCTGGAATGGAGGGGGATTGCTTTTCCCCACCCGTTTTCCAGTGTCTGAGGCAGTGGCGTGACTGTGACAGGTCCCGCCCTGCTTCAGGGGCAGTGGGGGTCCTGCCGGCTCCCCTTGGCACGGGACTCCTTTTCCTTTGTGGTTCAGCTCTTTGGGGAGATCCATTAGAATTCTGGCCTGGGAGAGCTCCGCTGCTGCATGTGGCGTCCCCAAAACCGTAGCCTCAATGGGGCCCAACGTGGCCAGCAAGGAACAGGCAGGGACAGATTTCTACAGGAGCTTTTCTTACCTTGGAGGCCAGGAAATGGTGAAGCCAGGTGGTCATTTCTTGGCTGCTTTTCACTGCTCCTGAGGAGCTGTGCTCAGAGAGGAGGACAGCCCACCCTGCCTAGAGCTGCCAGCACCCTGATATCTCCCAATATTCCACCCAACCACCCTGGAGGGGTTAGAAAGCTCCAGGGGATTTCCACCCTGGAACTGCCTCTGTGCTGTTACCAGTGAGCAGATGAGGCTGCTGGTGGTGGTTCAGACACCCAGCAATTCTCTCACAGGCTCACGCTCTTATTTGTGGTTCTGCAGCTGGGAAAAGGCGATTTTCATGGAAAGGGGGCTGGGAAGCACCCCCTGTGTGATGTCAGCAGCCCCAAAAGCTGGCCTTGACTTGCCTCACAAAACCAGCATTAGGGCACACTGTGGCAAAGCCCTTGGAAGAGAAAGGAAGCCAAATGCCTGGGTGAAATTCCTGGCATGCTTCAAAGCCGTGGAGATCCCCTGGGGCTGGTTCTGCTGGAGCTCCACGGGCTGGGCACGGCCCATGCACATGCCAGCAGCCTGTGGCAGGGGGTGGGATGGGGCAGGACTGGGTCAGCACGGGAGAGCCCTGGGAAAGGTGCCTGGCTGGATGCTGGATAAGGACAAAGCAGGATCCCACCGTTTCCCTCTTTGCTTTCTGGTGACCAGGCTGTGTTTCATAGAGAAGGGCAGCCCATGGCAGGACAGAGCCGATGGGCTGCAGCCCTTCCCCAGAGACCTGGGGAGGTGGTGACAGGTCCTCCTGTGGCCCACTGAACCTCGGGTGATCCCTCTGATCCCTGGGGAAGCAGTTACGTGCAGGGCAAACCCAGGAACAGGGTGATGTCCGTCCTCTCTGCAGTGCCAGGCTCTTGCCCTGGAGGCTGCACGTGGTGCTGGGGTGTTCCAGGACACGGGGTCCCAGGAGAACGGTGATGGGACCTCCCTGGGATGTTCGTCACCAAGCCCTGGTGCCACTTGATCCCTCCCCCCTCCCCTCAGTTGCAGTCAGAGCCAGCACGAGGGTTGGTGGCTGCTGCTCATCGCGCCCTGCAGGTGATGGGGAAGGGCAGAGACGGTGCGTGGGCTGCAGTGGCTCTTGGAGACTCAGTGGGGCTCTGCCCACCGGCCCTCGGGTCACTGCAGTGGCCACCCCCAGGCCAGCACCTCGCTCCCATGGGAGCACTGACATCCCTCCTCCATCCCACAGGAGCCCAGCGCCGCAGAGCAGGACCGCGTGTGACGTGAGTGCTCGTCCCCTGTCCCTGGGACAACGGCCGGGGGGTGGCAGTGGGGGAGTGTCCCTGCCCTGCTGGGTCTCAGCTTGGTGCTGGAGACGGAGCGAGGATGAGCCCCTTCTGCAGGGGCTCGGGACGTGCCCAGCCGCGGGCAGTGACGCCGGGAAATCCCATTTGCGGGGGGCGGGGAGGTGCCGCGGCTGCGGTGACGAGCCCTATCCTGCCCCTCTCCCCACAGCTCCTCTCCGCTCCCGGCTGGAGCGTGGACGGGAGGCGCGCAGTCCCTGGACCCCTGTGGGCCGGGGGCTCTGCCGTGGGGCAGCCGCGGGGCAGCCGGCCCCGGCCCCGGCTGGGCAGCTACGCGCTTGGCATGGCCGGAGAGACGCGCCGGCGCCACCGAGAACCGCGCTCGGCGCCAGCCTTCATCCCATTGGCAATAGGTACCCGAGTCCCACCCACCGCACCCTCCCCGGAGACCCCCGCCGAGGGTCCCCCGGGCCTGGCAGGGGCAGGACAGCGCCCAGAGCCCGCTGCCCCCCGGGCCCCGCAGTCCCCCGGCTCCGGGGGAAGGGTCAGAGGGGGCCGCGGCGAGGGGCAGGGATGGAGGCAGCGGCTTGAGCCCCCCCCCACCCCGGGGCGGTGGGGAGCACCCCCCCAGGCACCCGGCACGTTCACCACAGAGCACAGCCCCCCCCGGGCACCCCCGCCACGCAGAGCGGGCACGGGCACAAATCCTGCAGCGGCGGGGGAGCCGGCAGGTCCCTGGGAGATGCTGGCCGAGAGAGGAGCTTCCAGCCCCATCCCGGCACAGGAGGAGGGGCCGGAGCCCAGCCCTGGGGGGGCAGGATGGCCCCCGGCCAGGCCAGCGGGCAGCCCCGGGGCCCGCGGGAGCTTCGGTGTGTAACGCCCTGTACATAGACGAGCTACAACCATTAAAGCTGCTGAACCCCTCGCCAGGGCCAGCGGGATTTATTGGGAACGGCCCCCCCCGCGCCCACTCCTGCCTGCGGGGAGGTGCTGTGGGGGCCGGCAGGCTCCAGAGACGAGCCAGCCCCCCAGGGACCGGGGCGGTGCTGGGGGCGCACGGGTGATGCCAGGCAGGAAGGGCAGAGGCAAGAGGGGGGTGAGATGGGGCCTGGCTGTGGCACTGGGCACCCCAAGAAAGGGGTTCTGGGTGCTGTGCTGGGATGCAGGACCACTCTGCAAGCAGCACTGGGCAGGATGCAGCTCCTGGAGAGACCAGCTCGGGGCGTGGGGCAGCACCAGCCCCTGCTGCTGGGACGGCAGCCTGTGGTGGTTTTCTTGGGCAAAGCTTTTCGGGGACGGGGGGACCCACAGGGTCAGCTGAAGTGAAGCTCGGGGTCGGGCTCGGGGGCCCTGCCGGGTGGTGGGGGCGGCGCACGGAGCTGCGGAGAGGGAGAGGAGAGGGAGAGGGAGAGGGAGAGGGAGAGGGAGAGGGAGAGAAGTGGAGCCAGCATGCTGAGGCCACTCGTTCCCCTTGAGACCCCCCAATCACACAGGTGGCTCCATTTCAGAAGGGCTGGGGCAGCTTTTGGGGTCACAGCATCCCTGTGAAGGGACTTACCGGCCGCAGGCGCGTGGCTGCCAGGTCCGGAGAGCTCTGCCCGCTGCCTGTGCCATCCTGCCGGCAACCTGGGAGGGCCCCGCAGCTCAGCCTGGCTTCCCAGGCTCCCCCAGCCGCTTCCCAGTTCCCCCAGCACTCACCTCCCAGCGCTGTCTCAGGAGAAGGGCTGGGGACCAGGCTGGCCCCGGGTGCGAGGCCAGGAGGGGAGAAGGGCGGAGGGGAAGGCGATGGCAGCTCCTGGGAAGACAGCCAAGAGGTGTGGGAATGGTGGGAGGGGGGTCTTCACCCCAGCAAGAAGAGGGGGGGCTGCCCCTGGCACAAGGACCTTCCTGTCACTGACCTGCCCTGGCGCCTCCCGGGCCCCGGTGAGCTCCTCCACCACCAAGGAGGGGAAGACGCCGACGCGGCCGTCGAAGTCGCCGGTCCAGAAGCCGTCGTCCACCTCGCCGGGGGCGCGGGGCAGCACCCGGATGATGGCCCCCTCGGGGAAACTCAGCTCCTCGGGGCTCTGCCCCTCGTAGTCATACAGGGCTCGCACCAGCCAGGCTGGGGGGGAGGGCGGGGAGGGGAACTCAGCACCCTCTGGGTCCTGTCCCCTCCCTGGGGCGGGGGTGATGCCCAGCACCCACCTCCAGGCTCCAGCACCAGTTCTGCAGCCATGATGCTGGAGAGCTGGCGGTGCAAGGCACAGGGTCCTGGGGGGCCCAGCCCAGCCCCCGAGTCGCACCCCAGGGACAGCAGGTACTTTTCGGGGACGTAGCCGACCTGCCCTGCCTTGTTCCGAGCCTGAGGAGGCAGAAGCCACGTGAACATCCCAGGCTCCAGAGTGGGGACAGCCTGGGGACCTCCCAAAGGTGTCCCCCAGCATGGAGGGGGTCTCAGTCTGCTCCCACCTTCACCCATTCCTCTGCGTCCCCGTCCTCGATGATCTCCAGCTCCTCGCCCTGGCTGATGGACAGCTCGTCTGCCTGGCATCCCTGCAGGAGACGGGGACAAAGTGGCAGGAAGGCAGAGGTGGCACCCCTGGGCAGGCAGGGTGCGGGCCAGGCAGGCAGGGCTGTACCTGGTAGCCAAAGATCACCCGGCAGGTGTAGGGGTAGGTGCGAGCAGCAGGCCCAGGCTCATCACCCTCATCCGGCTCATCGCTGTCCTCGTAGTCGTCGAACTCGGCCGGGTCCAGCCCCGGGGGGGTCTCCTCGCCTGTCCCCACCATGGCCCCGGCCAGCCAGGCATCCACGTCCAGCCCTGCCGCCCGCAGCAGTGCCAGCCGTGCCTCGGCCTTCACTCGGCTCACCTGGGGACACCACACATTCTCACAGTCCACAGGACGCCTCCGGTGGCATCCCAACGCCATCGCCAGCGTGGTGGCATCTCCAGCCACCACACCCCAAGTGCAGCATCCCAGCCACCACCCCTCCCTGTCCCTGTGTCCCCCACCCTGGGGGTGACAGACCTCGAAGCCACCCCAAGCTCCCTGACAGGGGGACCCACCTCTGCCTTCCGGATGTTCTCCCTTGCTTCTTCCATCTGCCGCTCTACGGCCACTGCTTCCGCCTCCGGCCCCTGCTGCCGCCGGGCCTCCAGCCTCTGCAGCACCTGGGCAGGCACCCACCGCTCACAGCATGGTGGCAGCTGCTGAGGGGCTGGAAAAGCCCCTCCTGGAGCCCCTCACGCTCTGTGGAGCAGGACAACACCCACCTCCTCGCTGTGTGCCCTGTTCTTGTGGTCCCGGGCCACCCGCGTAGCCCAGCGCCGCGCCTCCTTCTCCAGGCTGGCCCCGTCGTCTGCTGGTGGCAGCAGGCACACCTGGACAAGGACACGGGGGTGACAAAGGGGTGGCTGTGCAGACCCCAGCTAGCTGTAGTGACCCTCTCCAGTTACCTCCTGCACCCCGGTGAGCTGGAAGCGCTGCTCAGGTGCCAGGGAGAAGGCGGGGTGGTCCTGCAGGAAGAGGAGGAGGTCCTGCTCCCGGCACACCTGCAGCAGGGGAGCGGCGGGCGTGGGGCCAGGGGGCTCACCTGTCCCCTCCTGTCCCACGCAGCTCGCGGGACGGTGCCGTTACCCGTGCAGATGCCTCCACAACGCTCTGGAACCAGTCCCGGGTGTCCCGGCAGGTCTCCACCTCTGTCCGGCTGGCGGCCGACAGATGCTCCCGGAGCCGCTCGTAGAGGTCCCCGTCCAGCGCCTGGGGGAAAGTGAGTGGGAACCACCCCCAGCACTGCCACATCTCCCCGCTGGAGCAGCCCTGGCCCTGTGCCAGTGGCACCCTCCCTGCTGCCCCCCTCGCCGTGGCACTGGGGAGATGCTCCCTGTGGGACGCTGGGGGTCCGGCCAGCTCCTACCTGCATGGCAGCGGGCAGCTCCACACGCTGGTACTGCTCCAGGTGGGCAGAGGCAGACACCAGGGCAAAGCTGTACTCGTTCTGCACCCCTGCCAGCTGCCTCGAGTGCTCGGCCAGTCGTGCTGAGAACTGTGGGGACGGGGACAGCAGGGCTTGGTGATGGTGCCCCGTGTGCCCCTGCATCCCTGCACTCGGGTACCCCCATGCCACTGACCTTGGCACTGAGCTTTTGCAGACTGGCCTTGGTGTGAAATATCCGCCGGTCGCTCTTCCGGAGGCTGGGGAGGGTGGGGGGGGGTGTGTGTGAGACCACCCTGCAACCCCAGCAGCCCCCCCTGGCCCCATGTCCCCCACTCACCGCGCCTCCACATCGGCCGCCTTGTCCTTGGCCACCTCGCTGCTGCGCTGGAGGTGGCTGAACTGCTTCTTGGCCTTGTCCAGCTCCTTCACCGTCTCCAGCAGCTCCGCCTGCGCCTTCTGCAGCCGCTCGATGCCCTGCGGGGAGCGTCAGCCGGGGGGGACAGCTGTCCCCACCGCCCGGGCACAGGGGACACGTCCTTGCCCCGGTACCTTCTTGAGGGTCCTCTCCTTGGAGAGGCGGGCGCTGCGGGCGGCCTCAGCGGCCAGGGCGCGGTAGCTCTCGGAGGCGGTGACACGGACCTGCCCGGCGTGTGCTGTCCCCTCGATGATGCCCTTCCAGACGGCGGCCACGCTCCTGCGGGCACGGGGTTCACACAGGGCCTGGGTACTCCCTGCCCCTTGCCAGCTTTTGGGGATGCCCAGCAGGACTGCCAGCACCCACAGTCCCAGCTGGGCCCTGGGGCTGGGGACATCCTGCCCACAGCTGCATTCCGGTGACATCCGAATTGTGATTGGTATTAAGCATCTCCAAGCTGAGAGGGCCACGGATGGGTATAGCCAGCCCCAGCTGCTTGTCCCTGTCCCCAGCCAGCCCTGTCCCTGTCCCCAGCCCACCTGGAGTCGCTGGCCTCGCCACGGCCTCGCTGCCAGTCTCT
>WEKY01008930.1:0-27108 GCA_013390045.1 Picathartes gymnocephalus | reverse complement strand
AGTCTCTCTTCACGAACTGGCTCGCCAGCCTCTGCAGCGCCTGTGGACAGACCTGGCATCACCGGCACTCCCCGACCCTGCCGAGCCCCCCAGCACCCACCACCCCTCTCTGGGCCCAAAAATGGGCTCCCCCACCCCGGCTGCCCACCCCATGGACCTGGGGACACACACGTGTCCCCCCAGAGCACAGACACACACATCGGCGTGGCTCAGTGTCAGCAGGAATCCCATCGTGCTCCCCATGGGAAAACCTGTCTGGGGAACAGCCACCACGGTGAAAGGACCCCCGTGCTGTGGCTTTTGGGACAGAGCACCTGCAAGAGGACACCAGTGAGGGACACAGAGACAGAGCAGAGCCCCAGCAAAGCCAGACCCCAACCCTGGGGGGATGGTCACCCCCAGCATGGGGGGGTGCGAGGGTGGCACAGTGACCAGCTGCAGGAAGAGGGGACACAATTCTGCTGCAGTGTTTCCCCAAGGGATGCTGCAGGGACATCTCACAGCAAAACCAAACTCTGACATTTCAGAGCAGTGCTCTGCGATGACCCAGCAGACAGCAGAGCCCAGTGGTTTCCTCCCCGGACAAGGTTTTCTCTCCAGGCTCCCAAGATACCCAAGGCTGGGGCCATGCTGTGCTCAGCAGAGCCCCCAGCGGGTGCTGGACGTGGTCAAGGTCCCCTCGGCAGGATGAACCATCTGCCAGCACCCTCTGGGGCCAGCACGGAGCAGCCACGCTCCAATAATTCCCGAGGCTGCCCATTGCCTGCGTGGGGCCATGCCCAGCTCCTGCTCCATGCAGGCAGGATGGGGGCCTGGGCCTCTCCAGGGCATTGATCCCGAATCCTGTGGCATTTCCTTACCTGCCCATACTCCCTGTCAATGGTGGCCCTCTGCTTGCTGTAGGACCTGGGGCGACAGGGGACACAGAGAGGACACACAAAGAGGGACACGGATGGACCATCCCTGCCATCACTTCCTGCCGCCATCCCGCTGACATCACCCCCCGCCACCATCCTGTCCCCATCAGGCCACCTCAGAGGGTGATGGAGCCCATGACCTCGAGGTGGCAGGCTCAAGGTGAGCCGTGCCGGTCCCTGGCCCACCCATGCAATGAGCGACCTGCTCTCAGCTTGGGGACACACACACACACACACGGGATAAGTTGTCTGATCTCAGCTTGGGGACACACACACATGGGATAAGCTGCCCGGTCTCAGCTCGCCCCGGGTGTCACATGTCTGGGCCCTACCTGATGTCCTCCAGCAGCTCGGCGTCCCGCTGCTGCTTGCTCTGCAGGCCCGACAGCTGCTCCAGGAGATGGACCCGCAGCTCCTGGGTGAGCTTCACCTGCGGGATGGTCCCGCTCAGCCCCGCGGCCCCGGCCGGGATGGGGTGCTGGGATGCGCTGCCCCCCCTGCCCGGGTACCGGTCCCCGCTGCCCCCCACTCTTGGCTGCCACCCAAACGCGGTCTCGCTTCCCCAGCCCCGGGAGACTCCGCCGGGGGCGAGTCTCGGTCACGGCTGCAGGACATGGCAGCGGGGGAGGACCCGGCCCCGGTGACCCGCCCCGTGTCCCGCTCCGGTCCGAACCAGCGCTCACCTTGCGCGGCGGCGGCTGCATCGCTGCGCTGCCCCGGTGCCGGTGCCGATCCCAATCCCGGTGCCGGTGCCCGATCGCCGCCGCCCCGATCCGCGTGGGCGGAGCCCGGAACTGCCCGGCCGGCCTCGCCCCGCCCCGCGTAGGCCACGCCCCCACTCAGACCACACCCCAGATAAGCCACGCCCCCAAACGAGCCCCCGCCCCGATCAGGCCCCGCCCATCACTCACCGGATAGGCACACCCCAGACCACGCCCATAAATGACCACGCCCCAGACACGCCCCCTTCACCCGCCCATCGCCCCAGCAAGCCCCGCCCCTCGGGAGCTCCAGCGCCGCCTGGTGGTCGACGCTACACCTGTGGGCGGGACGATGGGCTATGGGGACCCGGGGACACGGGGAGACAGGGACACAGGGACATGGAAACACAGGGATATGGCAGGCAGGGACATGGGGACATGGGGAAACAGGGAACATGAGAAGATGGGAAGACAGGAATATAAGGACACAGGGATATGAGACACAGGGACATGGGGACACAGGGGTATGAGAGGCAGGGACATAGGGACATGGGGACATGGGAAGACAGGAACACAGGGACACAGGGATATGTGGCACAGGGACATAGGGACATGTAGATGGGGAGACAGGGACATGGGAACACAGGGATGTGAGAGGCAGAGACGTGGGGACATGTGGACACAACGATATGAGAGATGGGGATGTGGGGACACAGGGTCACAGGGACATGGGGTGATGGGGAGCACTGTCCGTGATCAGGGGGACCTGGGGACATGGGGCACCCAGTACTGGGATCACTGGGGACCGAGTTCTTGTGCATGAGGACACACAGGACACTTGTCCTGGGATATGCTGAGCACTGGTCCTGGGATGTGAGGACATGTGGGACACTGAGGGGACAGCCCCCAGCACCGTGACTTGTGGGATGCCACATCACATGGAGGACACAGAGCCCCTGGCTTGGCGGGACCCTGCCATGGGGACACGGACACAGAGCTGAGCGGTGACATTCAGTGGGGGCCACCTGAAATCATGAGGGGCCCCCAACCAGCCCCCGTCTGTCCCCCTGTCCCTCTGTCCCCCTCTCTACCATCCCCTTCATCTCTCACGCCTCTTTCTGTCCTGTTTTTTTCTCTGTGGGTCCTGCACAGCTCGTGGCTCTCCCCACTGTCCCATTCATGCCCTTCTTTCTTTTCCCATGACATTTCTGGGGTTGGCTGCACATGTCCTGGGCCTCCTGGTGACGATGCCCAGGGCTGGGCTGGGGACATGTCACTGGCTCTGTTATTCCCCTTCTTCTCTGGGAACATGGACTGCAGGTCCCACTTTGGTGACAAGAAGGGGACAATGCAGGGTGGGCCCATCTACACCAAGATGAGACAGCAGCTTGTCAGCCTGACCCCAGTGATGGACCCTGGGGATGTCTGGTCCTGGCAGGGCTGGGCAGGCGGAGTGCCCAGCGCCCTGGGGTGCTGCAGTGGGGCAGAGCCCCGTGTCACCAGGCTGGGAGCCAGCTGCCACCTTCCTGTCCCGCACACGGGGCACAAACAGCTCCATCTTCCCACTGTGGTTCTCCTGTCTACCTCCAGCTGCCTCCTGCCTGCTTCCTCCTCCCCACGGTATGCGGTTGTGTGACAGCAGCTGGAAATCTCCCCGCCTCGATGGTGCTCCCCAGATGCTCGGTGGTGGTGACAACCTCCTGCTTCAGTCTGGCCGTGCCCACCACAAGATTGTGGGCAGGATGCGGATGTGACGTGGTGGAGACAAAGGGAGGGTGC
Organism: Picathartes gymnocephalus; assembly: GCA_013390045.1. Lineage (NCBI taxonomy): Eukaryota > Metazoa > Chordata > Aves > Passeriformes > Picathartidae > Picathartes > Picathartes gymnocephalus. Next base: position 23,711 of record WEKY01008930.1, on the reverse strand, counting down.
CAGCGCCAAAGGGGCTGGTGCCAGTCCCACCGTGTCACCAGCCCCATGCCATTCGTGCAGACCCGGCTGGCACAGCGGCCACTCCGCAGAGATGTCCCGGCTGCTGCTGCCACCTGCTCCTGCTGCTGCCTGTGTCACCCTCCTGCTCGGCTGTGCCTGGCTTGGCTCTGCCACCCAACCCCCTGCAGGTGAGTGCCTTGGTGGGTCTGGGGGTGATGGGGTAGGGCAGGGACAGCTCTTTGGGACACCCCAACATCACATCCCGTGACACTTGGAGGCGATGGCTGGGTGTCACGGGGAGAGTTTGGGGCCCTGCTCTGATGCCTTCCCTCAGGGTCCACACTGAGAATCTGAGTGAAGACCTGAAACCCAGCCAGCATTTCCCCTTTTGGCAGCAAAATTCGGATTACTGCTCTTGTAACTCGAATTACCCATCCTCTGGATGTGGAGAGAGGGCAGAGGCTGTGGGAAACCTGTTGGATGTAATCGAAGCCCCCTGTGATAGGGTGTTCTGGGGACCATTGGGATGGAAATTCCAGAGCTGGAGGTGACGTGCAGAGCCTGTCTGAGTTTTGTTTGTTTTTTTTTTTTTTTGAACAAGCCAGAAAAGGGATTTGACCTTCTTCCTTTTCTTCCCTTTTGTTCTTCACACGCAGCAGAAAGTCCCCGACCACAGGAAGATGAGGAGATGTCTCTGGCTGTGGTGGGGAGATGAACTGGGGGAATGACTGGGACTATCCCAGCCCCATGCTGCTGTGGGCTTCCCATCTGCCCTCCTGATCCCCTTGTGCTGGGCTGGGTGGGACAAGGGACATCAGCAGTGCCAGGGCTGTGGGAGCAGAGCCTGTCTGGCTCAGGGCAGGGCAGCCGGCTGGGCTGGCACCGCTGTGGCGGTGGTGGCTGGCACAGCAGGTGGCACAGCTCTGCAGAGCAAGGGTAGCTGGATATTGGAGGCTCCCCTGCCATGGGACAGGGAGATGCCACCTCCTGTGTGTGCTGGTGGCTCTGCAGGGAGGGGTGACAGCTCCTGCATGGTCCCGGGTGGGAGGGGAACTGATGCCTTGTGTCCCCGCAGGGCCGGTCAGAGGGCGATCCCTGCTGCCTCTCACGCCCCAGGAGAAGAACACGTGCTCCGAGGCCTCCGAGAAAGATTTTCTCAACAGCACCCTCAGCACCCGCCTCCTGCCTGCCCTCTACTCCGTGGTCCTGCTGGTGGGGCTGCCGGCCAACGCTCTGGCCTGCTGGGTGCTGGCCACCAACTTCAGGAGATGCTCCAGCACCCTCTTCCTGCTCAACCTGGCTGGGGCTGACCTGTTCTTTGTCCTCCTGCTGCCCTTCAAGATCTCCTACCACCTCCTGGGCAACCACTGGCTCTTTGGCGACTACCTGTGCCGCACCATGGTGGCCTTCTTCTACGGGAACATGTACAGCTCCATCCTCTTCCTCACCTGCATTGGCCTGGAGCGCTACGTCTCCGTGGCACACCCGTTCCTCTGGAAGGGCTCCAGCTGGACAAGGGGCAAGGTGGGCATCTGTGTGGGCATCTGGCTGGTGGTGGGGCTGGGCATGATCCCTCTGCTTTTGCGCTCCCACACGCACGACATCTCGAGCCTGAACATCACGACGTGCCACGATGTGCTGGAAAAGGAAACCCAAAGGTTCTTTGGCTACTATTTCCTGTCCCTGGTGGGGCTGGGCTTTGGCCTGCCCTTTGTGCTCATGACCGTCTCCTACAGCTGCATCCTGGCACGGCTGCTGGCCAAGGGAGGCAGTCACGGGCAGGTGGTGCGTGTCCTGGCCCTGGTCCTGCTGGTCTTCGTCCTCTGCTTCACGCCCAGCAACGTACTGCTCTTCATCCACTACCTGCTGGAGCCCACGGGCTGCAACAACGGCACCTACGTCTCCTACGCCCTGGCCCTGGTGCTCAGCGCCTGCAACAACTGCTTTGATCCCTTCGTCTACTTCTACGTCTCCCGGGATTTTCGGGGCTGGGTCCGGGATGCAGGAGGCCGCTGCCTGCGGGGCCTCGAGGCCTCCTCGGGGAGGTCCACGGAGAAGACGGCCCTGCCCCTGAGGTCCAGCGGGCAGAGCCAGAGCTGCCAGGCTGTGTCCCCCTGCCCCGGGGACGGGGGAGCCTGAAGTGTGCCCGCCACGAAGGGCTGGCAGCAGACTTGGGCAGGAAATCCCACATGCATCTGAGGTTCATGAGGATTTTGCCTCTGTTTTGCTCCTCCGATGACACCAGCGCAGCCCAATTCCATGTGTGCCCCAGCTGAGTGCCTGGCACTGGGATCCCCCCCCCCCCAACACACCTTGGNGGACCCCCCCCCCCCGACAGACCCTGGCATCCCTCATCACTCCTCCTGCAGTGACCAAACCCTCCAGAGTACAAATAAACCTTTATTTCTCCCTGCTGGTGGCAGGAATAGGTACAAACACCCTTGCTGAGGTGGGGCTGCCCTCCCTCGCCAGGACTACATGCCAGGCACACACGGCCAGCCCTGCTCCTGCTGCTCCCCCTTTCCCCGCAAAATATGCCACAGTGGATGCAGGAAGGGAAGGGGGGGATGGCTCGGGTGTCCTGACCCTGCCCTGCAGGCCCAGTGCTGGTGAGGGGACACGCTGCGTTCCCCTGTGCTGGCAGGCACTCCATGCCCCCTGCCTGGCATGGTGCCGTGCTGCCAAAACATGCGGGCACCGCGATCCTGCTTTTATTTTCCCCTTTACTTGCGTCCCTTGGTGCTGGGCTCGATGACAGGTGTGCCACCCACGAGCAAGAGCGCAGGTGGCAACAGCCCCAGCCCTCCCACGAGGGGCCCAGCATCCTGGTCCCCACTTGTCCCTTTGGTTCCCTATCCCAGGCTGGCTCCGGGATGAGGAGGAGGAGGGTGGGGGTTCCATGATGTGGGAGTATGGGGTGCCCGTCATTGCTGCCACCAGGCACGACTTGGCCCTCAGGTCGGTGGCCACCCCTTGGGCACAGCGGATCACGTCACCGGCTGGCCCGGCCCCGGGGGTTGGCCATCGCTCTTCCTGAGGATGACGCTGCTGAGCTCCTGGATCAGTTTGTCATTGATGGGGGAGGAAGGCTGCAAGCTCCTGTTCCTGGGCAGCTCCAGGGAGCTCTCTGCCGTGGGACTGCTCCCCGGTGTGGCTGCCTGCTCCCAGTCCCTGCCCAGCACCAGAGAAGGCTCCACGTTCCTCTCCAGAGAGGACGTTTTGGTGGGTCTGAGCGCCGGGGTTGGAGCTTCGTTGCTCTCCAGGTTCAAGCCCCTTTCGAGGGACACGGCTTTGGTGACAGAGGGAGCTGTCACCCTGCGGGCCGGGCTGGCGGGCAGCGAGGAGCGCAGTGCGGTGCATGGGGGCTGCTCGGGGAACGGGGACGGCTTCTTGGACCTGTCCACGGGGGGCACGGCCGCCAGCTCTGCCAGCAGCCCCTGCCCCAGCTCCAGCGCCGCCAGCTCGGGGAAATTCCCCACCTCCTCGTAGACAGGATCAGCATCTGCCTCCTTCTCCTGCTGCTCCTCCAGGGAGTCCTGGTGGATCTTCATGGGCTGGGGAGGGCAGGGGGCAGGGTGAGGGGCACTGTCCACACAGCTCAGCTGTACCCCTCTGCCCCCCCCACCCTGTCCTCCCCGCACTGCCTGGGGATCCTTGTCCCTCACCATGGGGCCACTACCTGCAGGGGACCCACCCTCCACCATTTTCTCCCCATCGCTGATGGAGGGGGAGTGTTTTGGTCCCTGCCTGGGCACGGTCCATGCCTCCAGCCCAGCACCCCTTGGCAGAGGGTTCCGGGGTGGGGTGGGCAGGCGGACGCCACGCAGAGCACAAAGTCAGCTGCGATGAGGTTCAGCCAGGTGGCTTTTTTGGAAGTAACCTGATGACAAAGCACACCTATGCCTGTTTCCTCACTTTTCTTCCATTGAGCCCCTATGAGCCACGTGTGCCCATGGGGAGAGGCTCTGGGAACTGGGCTGGGCTGGTGTGGGACCACGCAGGGACCCCCATCGCCAGGCAGGGAACGCGCACAGCAGTGGGTGCTCCCTTGTCTGCCACACAAGGTGGGCACAGCTCCGTGGGATGCTGCAGGTGAGCCCTGGCACAGCGCAAAGCCAGCAGCAGCCGCTCCACGCGTGCAGGTACTTACAAAGAACATGGACAAAGTCCTTCGCGTGTGCAGGCGGCGCTAGAAACAGAGGAGACGAACAGGGGTGAGCACGGAGAGCACAGAGCAGGGCCACGGATGCCCGGGCAGGCAGGGGCAGGGCAGGGGGTTGCAGGAGCCTGCGGGCACGGAGAGCTGCCATGGACACACGGGCGCCGACGCGAGCACGGCACACAGCACACACAGCACACACAGGTGTACCAGCCTCTCCAGTCCTGGGGTGGCCACGGGGTTTTGGGATGGGTACGAGGACTAGGATGGGTGCAGGAGCACCCGTGGGCAGGGGGAGCCTTGGGGGCTTTACCAGGGTCTGGTTGGCAGAGAGCATGGTGGCATCGGTGCTGTCCCCCTGCAGGGGCACCAGCGGCATTGTCCCAAATTTCTGCTTGGCGAGGTCGGAGGAGGAGCGTCGGCGCAGCACCACGGGGCGCAGGTCGTCGTGCTGTGCACAAGGACGGGGTGAGGACAGGGGTCACGCCCTGCCAACCTCGCCCCAGTCCTGCCCAGCTGGGTGGCATTGACCAGCCTGCACCCACCTGAGCCTTGAGAATGCTGGTGGTCCAGTCCCACAGCTCAGCCTGCCCTGAGCACACCAGGTACCTGCAGAGCAAATAGTAAAGAAGCTGCCAGGGAGAGGGGACAGTGGGGCCATGTCCCCTTGTCCCCTTGTCTGTGAGCCTGGGGCTCTCAGGGTCATCTACACCCCACGGGGTTAAATCTCTGAAAATCTCTGCATGCCCAAATTGCTGCTTTAGGGTAAGGTGAGGTGCTAGTGGAGGTGGGGAGGCATGGAGGCCGTGTGGCAGGGACACGGATGGCCCCTAGAGCCTGGCTCCACCCTGTGCCAGCGGCCCCACCACTCTGCCCCTCAACTGCCCCAGCTCTGCCCTGTCCCCAGGGCTTTGTACCTCTGCCCCTGGCTGTCCCACTCCCACTGACACTGGGGACAGATCTCGACCTCCCCGAGCCCCAGGACGGCAGGGGAAGGTACTCACAGCTGCTGCTTGTCCAGGGTCAGTGTGAAACCCCACCTGGAAAGGAAGACAAGGCTGTGGGGCAGCACTGCCAAGCTCAGACGCAGCCTGGGGTCTGTGGGCAGTGGGGTAGGGGGCTGAGCTCACCCCATGGGCACAGGCTTGTCACAGCTTTGGGTCCAGGTGGAACCTGGTGTGCTGCAGCAGCCGGGTTTGGGTGCCAGGAGCAGGGACTGAGGGATATCTGCCCCAGTGCCACGGCTGGGAAGGCCCCACTTACTGAGCCGGTGGCTTCAGCTTCTTCCTAATGCCCATGTAAACCTTGGCTGCGTCCAGGGGCCACTCACGCTCCGGCTTGGCACTCTGGCAAAGGAGATCCAGTGGGTCAGCACGGCTTGGTACCAACCTCCCTTCCAGGAGGACAGCCACCACTGGGCCACAGCTGTCCCCAGGCTCCTCCTCCCTGCCTCTCCTCCCACCCTCGGGGCTCAGGTCCGTCCCACAGCATCCCCTGGGTACCCTCTTCTCCTTGAGCAGCAGCAGCCTCCGGTCCCGGATGACGAAGTAACGCTCCTGGAACTTGTTCCCCAGAAGCTTGGGGGGCTCCTCACGGCATTTCAGCAGCCCACACTTGGGGGTCTCACGCTTGGCACCTGCCCAGTGTGGGGACATGAGGGTCAGGAGGGCTGGCAGGGTGGGATTGCAGGGGGATCCTGCTCTGGGTCTTGGGGAGGTGCCCCTGATGGCTGCAGGGCAGTGATAAGGGCAAGGGAAGCGCAGGCAGAGCTGTCCCCCTCTGGGGACACTCCGAGGGTCTGGGTCCCTTTGTGTTTGCCTTACCTGTGAAGAGACAGCTGCCCTCGCCGATGGGCACCTTCCTCACCAGCAGGTACGCAGCGCTGGGCTCCGGGAGCTTGCACCACTGCAGAGCCTGCTCCAGCACCTTCTCCTTGGGGTGCAGGGGCCGCTCTGGGGACACAGGGACACACTCACCACCGTGTCCCCTTCCCTGTGCCAGTTCCTGTCCCCTCTGCCACCACCAGAAAGCCACCCTCTGTACCCCACACCTCCCCCTCGCCAGTCTGGCCATGCCAGGAGCATCCCCCTGGGCCATCCCCTCGTGCTCACCCAGCTCCCCGTTCTCCAGCGCCTCGAAGGTCAGCCAGATGTCCAGGCTGGCGGCCACGTTGCGCATCTCCAGCACCTGGTTGGTCAGTTCCTCTGCTGTCATCGTGGGGGACACCTGGGGCCGGACACATGGGGGGCTGCGGTGGGTGGTGCAGGATGGGTCCCCAGGACCTGCATCCCTCCTCACCTGCTCTGGCACAGCCCTGCTTTGGGACTCACCTTCAGGGTGACGCAGCAGTCGGGCACCTTCTGCTCCAGGTAAACCTCGATGATGAGGTCCCCTGCCTGGGAGAGCTGCAGGGAGAGCGGGTGGCAATGGTGCGATGCTGGTGTGGGTGCTGAGCACATCCCATCTTCCCAGGGCTGGAGATGGTGTCCCGGCAAGCTGGGGCTGCTTCCCCCATGGGTGATGGGCACAGGGGAGATAAGTGGGGGAAGGTCCTCACCCAAATGTGAATATGGGACATTAGGGACCCAGGGTTGGCAGCTGGGGGTGTCGTCATCCTCCAGTCAGTCCCCCCAGCCCAGGGGTCCCTGATGTGGTGGGGGCCAACAAGCATATTCCCGGTACCTGGGTGTCCTTCCAGGTGGTGATCAGGCTGTTCTCCAGGTCCATCTGGGATACCTGATCCTCATCAATCTGCCAGAGGAAAGGTGCACGGGGTCAGTGCGGAGCGGGATACGGCTTGAGGACACAGGGCCAGGATGGAGGGACGCAGAGGGAGGCAGAGCTGGGCAGCATGGGGGGATCCAAGGGGGTCTGGATCAGACCCAGCCTGGAGGGGGCTGCAGGCCCCTGCTCACATTGAAGATGCTGACGTAGTTGTCGATGAGATCTTCCATCACCTTGACCTCGTGCTCCCCTTTGCCGTCGGTCTGGAAGAGGCTGGGCGCGAAGAGCAGCGACAGGTTCTTAGTGCTCATCTGGTTGAGGTCTGCACATTTCTGCACCCTGGCCCAAGGAGCACCAAGGTGAGGGGCTGGTCCCGCTCAGGGAGGGGTTTCAGCCCCAGCCACTCTCCTTTTTCTCACACAAACTCCCCTGAGGAGCAGCCTGGACATTCCCACTCCCTCAGCAGTGGGAACTGCAAACTGAGCAGTTCCTGTTTTGAGAACTTCCCGCTGCCGTCAAACCAGACAACGGCGCTGCCTCAGACTCTGACTCAAGATGGGAATTGAGTGTTTTCTGTCTTTTTTGGGCACTGGATGACATTTACATCCTACAGGGTGGTGTCCCCTAGTCCCAAACCTCCTGTCACTCCCCCTTGCTGCAGGATGACTTTGGGAATGTCCAAGGTGTCCCAGACAAGTTCCAGCACCAGCTGTGGGGCTGGTGGAGCAGGGCGTGGGCATCGGGCCCTTCCTGTCTCTTAGGGATTGGAGCCAGCATTCCCTGGGCAGCAGGGAGAGCCCTCAGGGCTGGCTGGACCCAGGGGGGAGGTCCCCACTGACCGGTAGAGGTGCCCGATGAGCGCAGCCAGGGTCTTGTGGTTGAGGCGAGGCAGGCGATGGATGAGCTCCTTGTACCGCTCCAAGCGCTGCGGCTTCGAGGAGATTTCTGGAGGGAGGAAAACCAGATGCTGGCTGAACCCAGCAGATCCAGAGATGGCACTAAGGCTGGCACCAGGATCCATCCAGGGGAACACCTGCCCCAGGGAGCCCAGTGTGGAGAAGGGCTGGGTGAAGGAGGTACCTGCAGCCTCCTTCCACTGGGGATGCAGCTCCAGGGTGAAGATGGGATCTTCCAGCTCCCGGAAGAACCTCTTCAGCACGTCAGTGACGTCCTCGATGAAGTTGTCGCTGATGCGCAGCTTGACGTTGCGGGCGTCCCGCCGGAACTCCTCCATCAGTACCTTGATCCGGGACTTGGCTCCGTTCTTGCGGTAAATCCCCTCGTGCCGCAGCCCTGGGACAGGGACGTGGCGTCAGAGGATCCCTCATGGAGCTGGTGGCCCCGGAGCGGTGCCTCCTGCCTGGATCCATCGGCCATCCCGAGGCGTCGGAGACATGCCATGATGATTTTTTGCCTTTTCTTTTATATCACTTTTATATATTCTCAATCTCCTTAACATACGTACTTATAATTCCTTAAATGTAATATCTTAACATAATCCTGATATTCTGTTAAGCCAAAAAACCAAACATGCTAAAGGCCTCACAATTGGAGGTCAAAAAACCCTACGCTATCATAAAAAAACCAAAATCCCATCCAAAACACATCCTGTAAACTAAAATTAAACCCATCTAAGAAGAAATACTTTAAGATAAGGAAATGTCACACTGTTCATTCAAGCCTCTCATTGGAACATCTTTGGTAAATACGCTAATTTGCAAAATCTATAAAATTGTACACGCGATCCACCGTGTACGTGCATTTCAACATATTCCACCTTGGCAAAGTGTTGCACCATAAAGATCCTTATTAAACACCAAAATAAAAACCCTTAGCCATATCTAATCTTTAATTTTAAAACTAAAAAAAAGGCATCAGGATGTTGCTGGGGCATGCTGGGCTCACCGTACTGGGTGATGAAGGCGATGCAGGAGTCCACGATGATGGGGATGTCCCCCCGGCTCAGCTGCTGGTCCCTCAGAGCGTTGCCCCGGCCCCCTGCTGACGCCTGGATGTCACTGTACCATGCCGCCGAGTCTGCCCGTGACAAGCCCTGCAGGTAAAATGTCCTGAGAACAACAAGGGCAGAAAAGAGGGAATGAGGGTTGTCACAGGGCAGGTTATCCCCTCCTGCCTGCGACAGGGAGCGAGGGCCAGCCAGGCTGAGCCAGACTCCCTACCCCACCAAACCCTCGGTCACAGCCCTGCTGTCCCAGGAACTTCCCCAGCAGGGATTTGGGGTCAGCATCGGCCCATCCCTAAGTGCCTTTGCCGTGGGCAGCATGCCAGGGTTGCTCGGCTCATTCCCCATCATCCCCACAGCCAGGCCTCACCTCCCCATCTCCACCAGGACCAGCAGCTCCTTCTTCTCTGGGGTGTCCATGGGGGGAACCAGACCTGCATTGGGGCAAGAAGCTGAGGAGTCAGAGCCACCACGGCCACCACGCGGTGCCTGTCCCGGGCCGTGACACGGCACTCACTCAGCTCCTGCAGCCGCCGCAGGTTGATGCTGTCCTCGGCCCCGTCCTCCTCGGCGGGGCAGATGAAGAGGTGGCCTTTCTGCAGGATGAAGAAGGCCTGCTGCCAGCGCTCAGGGTTCAGCATGCACTTGTAGCGCAGCTGGCCCACGCGCTGGAACTCGTAGCCCAGCAGGCAGTGGCAGCTCACGGGGGTGAACCACTGTGGGATGGAACAAGAGATGAGTGGGGTGAAGACAGGGCTCCACCTCCCAGGGCTGACCCGCACAAGGATGGGGGCAGGTCGCCAGGGAGGATGGGAGCCCCTGGAAAGGGAGCAGGGTGCTTCCCAGAGCAGATGAAGGGCGTGGGGAGCTGTGAGGAATCACAGTAGGGACGCAGGGACAGTCTGGGGACACATTCTGGCTCACCTTGCCGATGGCACTGGCCCAGGCTTGCAGCGTTTCGGGCCCATCAGTTCCCAGCTGCTGCACTTTTTCCCCAGTGAGGAAGAGCTCGAGGGTGAAGCGAAACCTGTGGAGGATGAAGCAGCCCATGAGGACAACGCTGCCCCTGCCCCCAGAGCCAGAGCAGCCACTGCACCGAGCAGGGGGCCCGGCCTTGCTCTCCGTGTGCCCCAGGCTCTCTGGGCACGACTGGGGCCATGGCTAGGGGTACCTTTCGGTGGGGCCGGGGCTGGTGAGTGCCTGGTGGGCTCTGTTGACCCCCAGAGAGATGAGATCCCCGCAGTCAATGTGGCCCAAGGGCTCAGTGCATTTCTCAGTCTCGAAGAAGAGCAGGGCTCTCTCCAGGGAGCACCACGTGCGCTGGAAATCTGCGGGAGCGGGGGGTCAGTGGCACTGGGGTGGGCACCCCGCCGGCTGCCCTCCTGTGCTCCCCACACTCACCCTCTTTGCTCTTCCTGGCCCCTGGGAGTTTCGGGGGGGCCGTGGCCCGGTACAGGCACCCACTGTGTGCCACTGGCTGGGTGATCTCGTTGTAGACGCCCTCCGGACCTGGGTCCCGCGTGCGGGGGCTCCCTGTGGGACACGGCACTGAGGCTGGGGTGGGAGCAGGCACCCAGCAAATTGTGGGTGCTGCAGGGGCAGGGAGATCCCACTCGTGCAGGTGTGGGCCATGGGGTGTGCAGGCATGGGGGTCCCTGAACAGGGACGCCAGAGGAAGCCACTCAACAGAGATTCCAGGGGAATCCTTAAGCAGGGTGAGTCCCCCAGGGGACACCCTGACTGTCCCCAGCCTCGGGGGATGCTAGGAGGGGCAGTGGCAAAGAGGAACTCCCTCCACCACAGCCAGATGGGGCTCCAGGGTCCCCTTTACCTGAAAGGTTCCTGGGCCTTTTGCTCTCTGGTCCCCACCAAAGGTCGATGCCTGGGGCCACCTCGCTGGCAGCAGGGTCAGAGGCCAGAGCAGCCTCCGAGGATGAGAAGAACTGCAGGATGGTCTTGAGCAGGGCTGGTCCTGCCACCGCAGTGCACAGCGCCTGGAGAGAAACAGGCACCTTTAGGGACCACATCCTGGCTCATGGAGACCCCAGCTCCCTCCCAGGGCTGCTCCAAGGCAGCCAAACCAGGGCACAACCTCCCCAAATCTGCCTGGCATGAGGGCGTGGTCACACACAGCCAAGCAGGAGGCGCTGGCACCTCAGACCAAGAGCTCTGGGGTGGCTCCCAGCACCTCGAGGTGTCCCCTACCTGAAGCACCTCCTCCTGAGTGGCGTAGCGGGGGTGGGGCAGGCGGTACCGTCCTTCCCGGTACTTGCGGGTGATGAAGTCCCGTCTCTGCTCGGCGCTGCTGTCCGGGGTGATGGCCTCGGTGGCGGGGAGCCGAGCGGCCCAGAACCGGTTGGCTCGGTCGTTTCCCAGCACGATGAAGAGCTGTGGGAAAGTGCCGTGGTCACAGCCAGCGCCAAGGCCAGCGGGAGGAGCAGGACTCCCAGTGTTCCTGCATCCCAAGAGAGCCCATGGAGCTGCTGCCCTGCAAGAGGAGCAGTCTGGCCCCTGAGCACACCATGCCCTGCCCTGAGTGTCTCACCTGCTCGATTTCATTGCACCCCCGAGTGTCTCACCTGCACAATTTCATTGCACCCCCGAGTGCCTCACCTGCACGATTTCATTGCACCCCTGAGTGCTTCACCTGCACGATTTCATTGCACCCCCGAGTGCCTCACCTACACGATTTCATTGCACCCCTGAGTGCTTCACCTACACGATTTCATTGCACCCCTGAGTGCCTCACCTGCACGATTTCATTGGACCAGACACTGGTGTCCAGCTTCAGGCTTTGCACCTTGGAAATGTTGGAGCCCAGGCTGCGGTGCTGCCCTGCAGGGAGCGGGAGAGTCAGCACCCCTCGATCCTGCCGGGGAACTGGGACCCAAGGTGTGCCCACACCCCAGCCAGCACCCTGCCTGCCCAGGCCAGCGCAGCCCACACCCCCCCAGGACGCCCTTGAGTACCCTCTGTTAGTTGTCCCACCTGCACACTGCTTGCAGATGACCACGCACAGGTTGATGGATGCCCAGTCGGGACTCTGAGCCCAGCAGTCAGCACAGTATTTGTTGGCTTTGTTGGACCAAATCTTCTCTGCCACCTCGTAGTCGTAGAGCATCTCTGCGATGGCCTCCTGCAGCGCCTCCATCCACTCCCGCTTCTCCCGCTCTGACTCCGCCACGAAGCTGAGAGCAGCAGCAGGGCCAGAGCTCAGCTGGCCCTCAGCGGCTGCAGCAACCAGCACTCACGGCCAGCTCCTGGCTGCTCCTCCCTCCTCATCCTCCCCAGCCTCCGGGATACCTGAATGTTTTGGAGGGGGTGATGAGCTCAAAGCTGCGGCTCTTGGCCTCGCGGATGGTGGAGCCGCGCATCTCGATGAAGCACATGGCAATGCCCATTTTGAAGAACTGCAATTCAGAGCGACAGCGGTGTTGGTTCTGCTGTTCCGAACGCGCCACCCCAGCGGTGTTGGGGCTGCGGTCACAGCACTGCATCCGGCACCCCCAGCATCCCATCCCTGCTTTGTCTGGACAAGCTTGTGCCACTTCTCAGCCACCCCTCACCTGACATAAGGCACCCTGCAAATACATTATGCCTTCAATTGAAAGGCGAATTCTGCCCACAGACCCTGAAATGTGGCTATCCAGGTGCCTTTCTTTTGGGGAGTCGAGTCAGGGACACTCCTAAAGCAATATCAACCTGAGCTAACACCTCAGAGCTGATGCTGCCTGATGCACAGCAGGCAACCTGGAAGTGAGGTGATGGAAATAAAAACAGGGGTGCTAAGAAAATTCAGCAGGAAGGAAGTGAGGCATTCTGTGGGCAGCAGCAGCAGCAGCAGCGTGGGAGGTGACAGTGGCCTGCTGTCACTGCGAGCCCCTCTTGCAGCAGGTACATCTGCTGCTGATGCTGTGCCATTGATCCAGCTGTCCTGGGATAGATTGGGATGTTTGGTGTGACCAAGACAAAAATGCCTGGTGGAGATGATGATAATTTGATGATGGTGAGGAGACTGGGAGGGGGGTCCACTCGTGGTACCCATCGCTGCTGCCCTGGGCAGGATCTCCGGATTTCTGCTCTGCCCACCCTTTTCCTCTCTGCTCTCCCTTTGGCACCAGGCCTGGCTCAGCTCTCTCTGTCCCTCTCATCCCATCCAGGGGTCTGCTGTGGCCACGAACCTGCTCACTCTTGTACAGCCACATCTCAGGCAGGCTCAGGGCTGCGAAAACCTTGGACTTCTGGCCCTTCAGCTCCAGGGTTCCTGACTTCTGGCAGTGGGCGGTGTTGGCAGGCCGGGGCCGGGACCCCACCAGGCGCTGCTCCATCACCTTCTTCTGCAGCGTGGAGCACCACTCATTCCTCTGGGCTGGGGACCAGGCAGGAGGGAGCGGGGCTGAGCCCTTCCCAGCAGCCCTGGCACGGAGCAGAGCACCCGGAAGGCAGGCAGGGGATGCTTTGGGGCTGGGGTGAGAGCTGCCTGTGGGATGCTCTGGCTGGAGAAGGGAGGCAGGGATGGTTCCTCAGGGCTGGTGGGGCCCGGCCCAGGTTTTCACTCACCCTCGTTCTCGGCACGGAAGACAAAGATCCGATGGCTGGTGATGACCTGGAACTTGTTGTCCTTTGTGGAACGAGCCATCTCGATCACAGGCAGTGGGATCACTCCCTTGGGATAGGGCTCCTGGAAGGAGCCCCAGGCAGGGTTACCCCCTTTGCCCTTCCCACAGGGCACCTCCATGGCCTGGCCCATCCTCCACGTCCCCAGATGCTCAGCTGGTGCTGCCTCCCAGCACAGCCCAGGGGCTCCAGCAGCCAGGTGGGAGCTGGGGATTCAGGAAGGGGTGGATCCATGGCTGGAACCCTATTTCCAGCAGGATCCCCCCTTTCCTGCTCCCTGTTGGCAGAGGGACCCTTGCTGTCCTGGGCTCCCTGAGGCTGAGGCTGTGCTGGGAGCCTTCCAGGCCCTGGGGCCACGGCTGCACCACCCTGGCCATGGCAGAGCAGTGCTGGCTCCTTCCAGAAGGACCAGGGGAGGCAAAGGGGATGTGGCAGCTCCCCAGGTGGCACTGAGGTGCAGCATCCCCACCCTGCCCCGCCCTGCCCCTTGGTACCTTCTCACTGCTGAAGTACGTCAGGTTCTTCCCGTCGAAACGGACGTAGCGCCTCTGGAAGACATAGTTCCTGTTGGGATGGCAGAAAAACCGTTGGGAAGGGGAGGATTCCCCCTCATAGATCCCTCCTCCTCCCAGGCACGGCTGCACAGCTGGGGTACCCGAGAGGTTCCTCCTCCGAAGGCAGCATGGTGACCAGCGCAGCCACCTCACCTTGCCCGAGGGGGCTTTACCCATGGGGGCTGCCCCATCCCTGGAAGTGTTCCAGGCCAGCTGGACGGGGCTTGGAGCAACCTGGCATAGTGAAAGGTGCCCCTGTCCGTGGCAGGAGGTGGAATGAGATGATCTTAAGGGCCCTCCCAGTGATTCCAGGCCTGTCCCACGTACCCCTGTGGGGACAGCTTGTCCAGCCAGCCGCTGAGCATGGTGGGCCGGGGCTCGGACAGCGACGTGAAGCTGGCGTACGGAGAGATGGTGAGGTCATCCAGCACCTCGTCGGGGTACAGGTGGGCCGGCAGGCTGAACGGGGCTCCCTCGGCCCGCGGCGCCTCCACGGTGGAATATCCCTCGGAGTCGTTCTGGGCTATGCGCTCGATGAGCTGGCTCCGGCTCTCCTCGTCCTCGCTGCGGCCCTCGCTGCTGCACTCACTGCTCGTCCTGCGCAAAAGGGGCTGTGAGGGAGCTGGGTGGGCTCCTGGTCGATCCCACCCCATCTGGGGACACCTGGCACCGATCCCGGCCTCATCCTGACCTGCTTGGGGCACCCAGGGATGTGGGGGTTTTCAGCTCCGCGAGCAGGGTGGGCTCAGTGCTCAGGAGCCCCTGGCCACTGGCAGCTCGAGGCTCAGCCGGTCCTACGTGATGGCACAAAGGCTGGGGCTTCCCTGCTTTGGGGAATGCCACACAGGCCACCACAACATGCTTCCAAACGCCTGGCATCACCTCCTTCCCCTCTTCACAGGCAGCAAAGGGAAGCCAGGCAGCTTCCCAATCCCATGGCCGGCTCCCTGCTCCACAGCCCCCCAGCTGCTCCCTCACCAGGGCTCTCAGCCTGGCCTCTCCCTCTGCTCCTCCAGCATTCCTGGCACCCTGAAACTCCTTCTGCCATGGCACCCTTGTGCCTGGTTTTGTGTCCAGCCAAAATGCTGGGCTGGTGGAACTCCTGCATCCATCTCCTTTCCCTGGGAAGCCGTGCTAAACCCCCAGCCAGGCCTGCTGAGGCTCTCCAGCCATAACAATAAAAGGAAACTATAAAAATAAACTGCTAAGCCTGCCCCTTCCCATCAGCCCTCTCATCCAGGCGTTTTTGTTTCCCTGGAAAGGAAATGTGCTGGAAAATGTCTGACAGTCCCAGGAGCTCACAGGGGGCCTGCCCAGGTGCAATGGTGATGGGCTAGAAGAGAGTTGTGGCAGCTGGGACACTCCACATCCACAGGAGAGCATCCATGCCGAATTCCACAGGGGAATCCAGTGCCAGGGTGAAGAGAAGTCTCCTAAAAAGGCAACGAGGGTGGTCTAAAACCTGTCCCAGCTTCTGTCTGAGGAGAACCTGAGCAAACTGGGCATCTCCAGGGGACAGGGTGAGCGATGGGGGCAGGTTCATGAGGAGAACTGAGAGGAATCTCCTGGCCATCACTGCCTCAGCCACAGCAGCTGGGTGACATCGGACAAACCCAGCAGGAGCAAGGTGCAGAACCACGTGGGAAAAGAGCTGTGAGAATCCTGTGGGGGAGCTATGGGAATCCTCCTTGGAGATGGAGACATTTTTGGAGAAGAAACCCACAGATGGTGAGGAAGTGTCTCCAGTGCAAGTTCATGAGAAGCTTCAGGGCCAGGAGAAGGACCCCAAACACCTTCCCTCATAAATTCTCCCAATACCTGGTTTTGGGCACTGCCTCATCCTAGGACAGGCCCTGGACAGGCACCTTCTGAGGCCATTGGACAGCAGATGGGACAGGAGCGAGCCCTAAATCTGCCTGGGGAGATGCTGGGCTGGAGCCATCCCAGCTGCTGGCCTGCTCCAGAGAGGTGGGGCGGTGGATGGGGCTAAGGAGGGGATGGAGAGGGAAAAGGGCCTGTTCGGCTGCAGGAAAGACAATAAATGGCCTTGGGTGGCTGCGAGGCTCGGAGCACAAGGAAAATTGCTGTTTAATTAGCACAGGAGAGCCTTGGCAGGGTGACTCATCTGGCTGGAGCCCCAGCCTGATCTCCAGATGCTTCAGGAGGGACTGGACAGGGAACGGTGTGTCTGGAGGACTCTGTGAGTCACAGGCAGACAGCAGCCTTGAGTGCCAGGGTTGAGTGGGAGGCAGAACCACGGAATGGGTCAGGGCAGGAGGAAAACGGGAAAAAAAAAATCCATGACAGCCCCTTCCTGAGCCATGACTTAGGGGCAATGAAACTAAAGAGCTGGAAAGCAGCGAGCATCTGTCAGGGACCAGCAAAGCCCAGGGTGCCTGGTGAGTCTGGCCAGTCCCCTGAGCTCCGTGGGGTGACAGGGACACTGCTGTGCCACCTCTCTGTCCTGCCGAGACACGGCTGGAGCAGGGCACCAGCATTTCAGGGGGCTGAGCATCACCAGTGTGGAGGAAGGTGCTCAGACCCAGAGCAGGTAAATCCCACCCTATGCTCCTGCTGCACCCTCAGAGACCCAGCTGCCAGTTTGCAGGGAATTTTGCATTCCTCTTCCTCTTTCTGAGGGTATTTTCTTGCTGGTGGGGTGGCTCTGCCCACCCTTAACACTGACACTGCCCACACCCCAAGCCAGGGAGCAGCGTGGGCCAGACAAAGCTCCCCCCGAGCAGGGCAAGAGGAGTTACCACAGGCAGGAAAAGGAGCAGAAGGGCCTCTGAAGTTTGGGACTGGGAAATATTTCCCATGACAAGTGCATTGGTGGGCTGCAGAGGATGCCGGGTCATTCCCAGTGGCACGAGGATGAGGACTGGCTGAGCTGGAGAAACACCAGTGCTGCAGGGGAGGGTCAGGGGGTCCCACAGGGGGAGCAGAGCTGGGGCCAGGGCTGGCCAGCAGCCCCCCAGCAGCTGAGCAGGATCCTACAGCTCTGCTCCGGGGAATCATGGGGATACGTTTGGGAGGAAAGCACAGGAGCAGCGGGATGATGGAGGCTGTGAGAGCAGAGCAAAAGGTTCTCAAAGGCTTTTCTGTCTCCTGTTCCACTCTCCACGCCCTGAACAGGTTGGTGCTTGTGCTGGGAGAAAAAACGCGAGAGCTGCTGTCCCTGACCCTGCTGGTGTCACATCCTGCCTCTTCTCAGCAAGGCCAGGCTGCAAAATCCCACGGCTGCAAGTGCCCGGCCACTTCCCTTGGGATGTTCCGGATCCCAGCCTCCTGGAAGCCACTGGATGCAGACAGGTCAGTGCCCAGCTCCTCTCTGACCTGATTCAGAGGCTCCACAGGAGATCTCAGTATTTCTGTTTACAGAACTCCTGTTCCCAGGTGTTTGCAGTTCCCCATCCGTGGCTGTGATTTGTGTCAGGTGCCACATGCCCAGAGCGGGAGAGGGACTGGAGCCACGCTGGGGCAGAAAGGCAGGGCCAGAAAGGCTGGGCACGCACTGGCCAGCAAGGCCACGCCAGAGCTGAAGGCCACAGAGCTGCAGCTCACCTCCTGCTCGCGAAGCAACACAGGAAAAGGAACCCTCCCCATCCGAAATGGGAAGAGCAGCTTTCCTTCCTCTTTCTGAGATGCTATCAGGAGTTATGGAAAGTACATTTCAAAAGCGTTTTAAAGGTGCCCCCGGCAATTTCACTGTCCGCCACCACGGAGGGACTGAGCAGCAGGTGCTGATCTGATGCTGCTGGAGCCTTCAGGGGTTGCACAACCACTCATCTGGAGCTCGGAGCCATCTAATTCCTGAGTAATCCCATCTCCCACGGTGCTTCCCGGTTCCCAGAGGTCGAATCCAGGCTCCTCTGGGTGCACAGGTGCCCAGTGCCACTGGTGCTGCCCCAGCTATGCACTCAGAAATCTCTTGCCAAGCACTGTCCCCTCAAGGGCCGCCCACCAGCACAGCTCCTTCTCACCTCCGAACCCCTCAGCTCTTCTAGAGACTGCCGACCCCACCCCAGACACTGCTGACCCCACCCCAGACACTGCTGACCAGCTCTGCAGTGGGGAAAAACCCCTGTCCCCCGTCAGGCTGTCCCCAGGGGTGTCCCCTGTGGCCCAGAGGGGCTGATCCCTACCTGCAGCCTTCTCGCTCCAGCTCGGACACAGCCTCGCAGCTCTGCTCAGAGGAGATGTCAGCACCCTGGGAAGAGAGAATGGTCACATCTCCTGTCCCCTGTGCCCTGCCCCATCCCAGAGCCCCTCACTCTGCCTGGCCTATGCTGCAGGGGGCAAAGTCTGTGACCCTCAACCCACAAGAGAATCACAGAATCTCCTGGGCTGGAAGAGGCACATCCAATCCAACTCCAGGCCCTGCTCAGGCACCCCAATAATCCCACCCTGTGCATCCCTGGGAGCACTGCCCAAACGCTCCTGGAGCTCTGGCAGCCTCGGGGCTGTGCCCATTCCCTGGGGAGCCTGGGCAGTGCCCAGCACCCTCTGGGGGGAGAACCTTCGCCAGGCACTGCCAGGCACCGCGGCCTCACCAGCTGCAGAGGTGTCAGCAGGGGACAGCCAGCACCCCCAGTGTCCCCTCACCTTTGCCTCCCGGGGTGGGGCCACGTGGCCAAAGATGGTCTCGCTGTAGGGGCTGACGGGCGGATCATTCACCTCTGTGGGCAGAGACGGGCAGGAAAAGGCGTCAGTGCTGACGGAGAGACCAGCCAGGACTCCCAGTCCTTGGGAGGGACCCCCCCGAGCCCACCCCAGTGCACCCCAACCCAGGGCACCTGACACGCTGACACGTGTGGGGTCGGGCTGTGCCTGGAAGGGCCAGCCCGGTCCCCGAGGGAGGCAGGAGCAGGGCCAGGGAAGGCAGGGTGTGTGGGTGAGCCCCTGCCCCCTTCCTCGGGGTCGCTGGGGGTCCCTGCTGTGCACCGGTGCCCCGGGGGCTCTCACCTGCCTTGCCGGTGGGTCTCTGCGGGATGGGGGGCAGGGCCCCGCTGGACAAGCCGGGCCTGCAGGGAAACAGGAGAGGGGTTACTGTGGCTGGGCTGGGAGCCTGTGGTGTCCGGCCTGGCTGGACAGGGGCTGCTGGACACGGCTCCCGAGCCCGGCTTTGTCCCCTGGAATGTGCAGCATCCCCTCCCTGCTCCCAGTGCCCTCCTTGCTCCCTTCTCTTCCCAGCTCTGGGACTGCCAGGCTTTTCTGGGGCAGTGGAGCATTTTCCGTCCCAGCATCTCCCGCCTCTGACACCTCCCACCTCGTTCCCAGCAGGAGCCAGGCCCAAAACCCTCACTCAGCCACCCCCTCACCATGCTGGGGACCCCCAGCCCTGCTGCCAGAGGGGCAGAGAAAGGGCAGCAACCTCTCCCTGCATCCAGAAGGAGCCATCCAGGGGCCCAGGGCCATCCTGTCATCTCGGAGGGATCCCAGCTGCTGTGCCCAGAGCTCGGGGAAGGCACGGGGAGAGTGCTGAAAGGGGCTTGTCAGCACCTGGAGGCAGGCAGGGCCGGGCTCTGGGGTGGGTCCCGGGGGCTCTCTGGACCCCCATCTTTGCCTGCTCTGCCCCCTCTGCGCTCCCAGGGGTGAGGGGAGGTATCGGCTTACTCAGGCTTGTCCTCTGGCTGGGTCTGCTGCTGCGGGGACAGAGCCGGGGGCTGAGGGACACCCTCACCCCGGGGCCCATCCTCCCTTCCCGGCTCCTCCGCGGCTGCTGACGGGCGCTCGAGTCCTTCGTAGATGACGTTGGACACCATTTCCAGGCGGCGCTGCCCCGAGCCCGCCTGCGAGGCTGCCCTGGGGCACGGCGAGGGCTCTCTCCTGGCTGGGGCGGGCAGGNCCGGGCCGGGCTCAGCTGCCAGGCCCCTGTGTCTGTGCCGTGGGGGGACACACGGCGCGCACGGCGGGGATTTCTCCCACGTCTCCGGGCTTTGTCCATGGCTCGGGGATGCCCGCGGGTCCTCCCGAGCGCTGTCCCGCCCTCTCAGCCGCGACGCTATCACACCCATGGCCACGGCTGCCCCCGGAACGGCTCCGGCCTCCGGCCTCTCCAAATCCGTGGAGCTCTCCCCTGGCACGAACCCCTCCAGTACCACAAAGGCTGCTGGTGCCCTCTCCCTGCCCGGCCCGTGTGCTGGCGCCGTGCAGCGTGCCGGGGGCACGGGCACCGATCCCTGCTCTGCCTTTGAGCGAGGGAAAACCGTCCTCGGCTTGGGGACCGGCTTCACGGCGGGAGGAGCGGGGTCCTTCTCCCCAGGTGGTGCCTGGCTGGGCACGGTGACACGCGGCTGCGTCCCAAAGGTGTCACTAGTCCCTTCCAGCTCTGCTCTCATGGCATCCTTGCCCTCCTGCGGGGCATCCAGGACCTCCGTGCCTCGGGAATGGGTGTCTCCTGCTGCAGGTCTCGCCCGGGATTGACTCAGCAGCCGCGTCTGCTGTGCCAGGGCGAGGATCCTTTTGCGGTGCCCGGTGGCGGTGACGCCGATCTGCTGCAGGTGGTGGCTGTCCAGCGAGGTGGCATCTCCGGCCACGTGGTATCCGTGCTGCTTGAAGACATCCCGGTACCTCTCCAGGTGGATGCTGGCCAGCCAGTCTGCAATATCCGAGTCAGGGCCGCACGGCGAGCTCATGGCCCTGGGGTGCCTCTGGGACGGATGCTCAGCCCATCATCTGCGCAAGGAGGCGAGAGAGGGGCTGAGCAGGCAGCAGGAAGGGGAAGGGGGTGGGTTCAGCTGCCCTGAAGGGCGCGGATCCCGTGGGTGGGAGCGCGGGATGCTCCCCAGAGGTCCCCACACCTCGCTGCTGTCGCCGCTCACCTCCCAGCTCCAGGAGCCGGCATCCTGTTGTTCCTCAGCCCCAGCCTCTGCACCACTCCCCGGGGCTGCCGCAGCCGGATCCTGGCCCCGCGTTGTCGGCGGGGCCGTGACCCGAGCCCGGGCAGGAACTGAGGCTCCGGGGGCTCACGGGGGAGCGGGAGGACGAGCCGATGCCGAGCGCTGGGACACGCCGGGCTCCGCGGGGCCGGGCGGGCGGGCCAGAGCCGCGCAGCCGCGGGGGTGTCCCGAGCAGATAACGGGGGGAGCAGCGGGGCCCCTCCCAGGGGATGAGCTCCCGTGCCGGCCAGCTCGGGGAGGGCTCTGCGGCCGGAAGGGCCAGACCATAATCTCTCTCTCTCACTGCTGGCGAGGGCATGGGAGAGGTCAGCATGACTCACGGGCAAACAGAGGGGGGACAGCCTCCCACCCAGCCAGGCGTGCACCCCCGGGCGGGCCGGACCCCCCACTGCCAGCACCCGCACATGGCCACGGAGGCGCGGCCAGTCCCGTGTGCCACCGGGGACGCTCAGCCCGGAACGATCGGCCCGCACAGCCGCGGGACAGAGCCTGCTGAGGGCCTTTTTCCCATGAATCACGCAGCTCCGCACTAAACCATCTGTGCTGACTGTGCTGCCACTGGGTCTTTTTCCAGTTCCTCCATTTCCCTCTATTGTTCGGCGCAGGCTTCCTTCCTGCTGCCTGCACGCTCCCACGCATCCCCTGCCCGCTCCCGCAGGAGCCGCGTCCCAAACCCTGCCGGGGAGACCCGGGCTGAGCCCCCGAGCCCAGCGCGGGCATGTCCCCGCTGCCCAGCCCCGCCTGCCCACGCAAGGGCTGCGTGGGTGCCATGGTGGGGCAGTGCCCTGGGAGGCTGCGGGGTCCCCGCGAGCACGTGGGGGACGCTGTCAGCGAGGACGGGGGACAGTCATGGCAGGGGCTGGGACGTGGGGACCAGGACAGGGGGACACCCCAGGCTGATGTAGGACCTGCACAAAGGGCAGGGCAGGGCAGCCGTGTCCCGCAGCGACGCGGGCTGGCTGCCTGTGCCTCAGGGTTCACGGGCTGTACCCACTTCTGCCCAGCAGCTGGGGCTGAAATGGGGCAATTTCTCCCTTTTTCATGCCTGTATCACCCTGAGGGATCTGCGGCCGGCTTTGGCCTCTGCCTGCCCCGCCTGGGGGGTCTCCAGTGAGGAGATGGCTGCTGAGACCTTCCCATTCCTGGGCAGCGGCTCTGAGCTGGGCACCGTGCTGTGGTGTGGCACTCTGGGGCAGTCCAGCTGTGCACTTCACGGGCAGGTGGGCACCGTCCCTGTGCCTACAAACCCATGCCCAGCTGGCACAGTGAGCACGGGCTGTCCCGCTCCCAGCCCGTCCCCACCGTCCCCAACTCCGTCCCATCCATCTGCTGCCCCCCTCGCGGCTGTCCCTCACCTCTGGCGCTGCGCAGCCCCCCGGGGCCGGCTCTGGTGGGGCAGCACGGTGGCAGTGCCCTGTGGGCTCCGGGGACACCGCGCTCCGGGCTCCAGGGTGATGCCCAGGCAGTCCCGTGCAGGAACTGCTGCGGGCTCCGCAGCACCCGGCCTGCACCTCCCACTGCCGGTCCCTCCTCCAGGCCAACCCTCTGGTCCCCATCCCTGTCCCAGCCTCTGTCCGGTCCCTTCCCGGGCATGACGCTGCCCTGGCTGTGCCGTGTCCTGTCCCTCACAGCCAGGCTCTGCCTTCCTTTGGCCTGAACTGGGGAAAACAGGCTGAAATATTCATGCTGATGAGAGGACTTGGGGGAGGGGGCTGGCACTGTGGGCTGGATGGGTGAAATTTTGGGACCATCAAAAGCTTTGTGCTGTGCAGATGCTGGGAATGCAGCAGCTCATCCCACTTGTGGTGCCCCGTGGGCAGGGGCACGTGGAGTGAGCCGAGGGGCAGGATGACAGCAGGGCCTGGGGTGAGAAGGGGACATCCAGAGGGATTCTCTGCTGCAAGGAGCCCGAGCTTTCACCACAGACTGGCCCAGCTGCTTTTAACACAACACTTCTTGCGAGAGCCCCAGCAGGGCTGGCAGTTGGCCCGGCTCAGCTGTTACCCAACCTTGAGGGTGTCAAAGGCTGATATCTCACTGCTGATGCTGTGGCTGGTAACCTCTCCCTGCCCCGTGAGGGCCCAGAGCTGAGGACACCCTTGCTCCAACTCAAGCAGGTCCTCCCGCACCCCAGCAGTGCCCCCAGGAGCCGTTGTGGGGGTGGTGTGGGAGGGCCACGCTGCACAAAGCTCTGTGCACAGCTCAGTGGGGAAAGGCAGGTTCTCCTCACCACAGGCTGCTCCCGTGAAGCAGAAGCAGAATTCAGCACGAGCCTGGCGAGCTTTTTGCCTTCCTCTCCTCTCCCCAGCAGCTGCTCCAGCAGGGAGTGACACATCCCCCGGGCTGGGGGTGGCACAGGTGACCCCGTGGAGCCCCTTGTGGGTGGGGTGTGGAGACCCTCAGGGTGCACAGGGACCCCGAGGGTGTGCAGGGACCCTGTGGTCCTGCAGGGCAGGCTGTGCCATCCCTCTGCCTCTTAGAGGAAGCTGTTTGGCTCTGCTGTTCTTGGGAAGGCTGCTGAGGTCTGTGGTGTGAATGGGAGGGACAAACGATGTGTCACCATCTCCGTCCTGCCATGCTGCAGGCACTGCACCAGTGAGGCACAGTCTGACACCCCGCAGCATCTCCACAGAGAGGATCCCAGGCAGGAAGGATCCACAGGGGCTCCTGTGATCCAAACTCGCGGCTCAAACACAGCACAGGGCACAGGAGTGTGTCCAGGGGCTTCTGGAATATCCTCAGTGAGAAAACTCCACAGCCTCTCTGCACGATCTGTGCAGGGCTGGGCACTG
>WEKY01008924.1:0-11060 GCA_013390045.1 Picathartes gymnocephalus | reverse complement strand
AAATTTGTCTTTGCAAAACCTTTAATTTTTTTTTTTTTTTTTTTTTTTTTTTTTTTTTTAACTGGAACAGATATTTTTAACATTCTGCTGATATTTTCTCCATCATTTATATTTAAAATCTCATTACCTTTAGTAATTTCTATATTGAGAGGACCTCAACATGTACAGGCTGCTTGTAGTGTTAAAGTGCACTACCATTTCTGTATCCCCTAAAATATAAAATACAATCATGGAAATGTTTTACCCTCTGGGCTATGTTCTCACCTGTTCTGAGAATGCTCTCTGCTTTTGTATTCCCAAGTTTAGCTGCTTGAATAAGGTGTGCAGCACTAACAATCTCCTCCTCCTTCATTGACATTCCTTCTACTAAAAGCAGATCATCTGAAAAGGAGAGAAAGCCAAGAACAAAACATGATAATGTGGTAAGTCAGAGGGTGAAAAAATAGGCAATTAAAATCTTCTCATCTCTTTTACTTGTATACTGAATCCTGAACAATCTGTGCAACCCTGAGTTTAGCCAAAATAATCATATCCGTATTATTCAGGAAACTACTTGCAGAAGCAGGGAATCAAACTGAAACAGTTAGAGTGTGGTAATTCACTAGTCTTGTCAGACCCAAAAATGAATAAAATATAAATATTCTCAAACTTATTGAAGACTGAGAAGCTTTTGCTGAAAGACAATCACTGTGAAACCAAACATCGCAGAATGCCTGTCAGATTAGTTTATATCAAGCTTAAAAAGAAGAGACAAGCTCTACTGTGTGCTTCTGGTAATTCTGAGCCCAGTGGTTCCGAGTGTTCCTTGCCACTGAAAAAAGATCTGTACAATGCAGCCTTCCTGTACACCTATTCTTGTCTCCTTCTAGAAAAAGAAGACAGATCTGTTTTCTCTTAATACCTTTTTTTAAAATTTCTTTCTATACTGCAGTTTAGTAACTGTGTTTTCAAAACCAGAGTAAACAGATACCATCATGCAGTTTCTTAGCTTCTCTCTGTAAGGCTATTCCTGAGGCATAGGCTTCTATACATCCTTGGCTGCCACACAGGCACTCTGGTCCATCTAAGGATACGACTATGTGCCCAAGCTCAGCAGCACAGAAAGAACTGCCATGGATCAATTCATGTTGATGAACGATTCCACCTCCAATTCCTGCAAAAATATCAAGATTTCTATAGTTAAAAAAAAAAAAATACAAACACCCCCTGCTCCCTAACAGTTTTTAAAGGCGCCAGTTCTGCAAGAGACTGATACTTGCTTATTCTAATATAGACAAGATAAAATAATTTGCATCAGTGATCAGCTACACTAGAAACAAAGAATTTGACAGACCTAATACACAACTTTATAGCTCCCTCCTATTAATATATGGACCAAAATGGTATATAATGCTTGTATTTTCTGTTAAAGCCTATGGATGGTACTGAACTATGACAGATCTTTTAAGTTTGTGAGTCATGCTCCTTATGCAGAAAAGTATCCAAGCGGCCTTAAAATTTTGCAGTTCAGAGGAGTTCTAATGCTGTATTAAGACATTTAAACCTGTGAGTTAAAGGGCCAGGACAATTAAATGTGCAGGCCTCTGCTGCCCCTTCCCAAACTGGGTGTAGATTAATCAGCTAGTTCTTACTGCCACCATTTAAAGGACTATATACTTAACAAATGAGAAAAATTACCCCACATTTGCATTTGAGATTTAAGCATACTTTCTGCTATTCATTTGCTTATCTTCCAGATGCATATTCTGATCTGACTTGTATTTCTAAAGTTCAAAGAGAACTAAGCTACAAAGCTGAGAAAATGCAAAATCGTTCCAGTTGAAGTTGCTCAGATTTTCCTTACTTACCTGTGTAGCTGTACCAGCAGAACTTCTTTCATCAAGAAGTTTAAACTATGGAAGTGGTTTTATTTGCCTGATAAATTTAAAAGCACCCTAAACCAAACAAATAGTGTAGCAAAAGAATGTTTGGTTTTCCAGGCATAGTGGTAATGTTTATACCTGTAGAACAGCTGAGCCTCTAAGTGATGGTGCTGGATTTTGGGTTTCATTGAACTACGACATACCCACCTGTACCAGTAATCAGTGTTACAAAATTTTCTATTCCTTTTCCATGACCAAATTTCCTCTCTGCTAGAGCAGCACAGTTTCCATCATTGTCCACCCAGACAGGCAGGTGCAAAGCATCAGATATAGGAGTTCTGAGATCCACAGAGCTCCACTCCTGAATGAGTTTTGTAGAGTGAAGCACAATTCCTTCTCGAGGGTTTACCCGTCCACCTGTGGAAATACCTAAGTCCCAGAAATATACGAGAGAAAAATGAAAACTAAGTCTGTGTAACAGACTTTAAGTAAAAATCTATTTTTCTAATGACAAGATTTTTTTCCCCCTAATACTAGGCTTGGAAGCAGAGCATGAAAGTAAAAATTTTTGAAGTATTACTGGCATTTCCACTTTTGACATGTAACTATTACAAAATCATGGAATGGTTCAGGTTGAAAGGGACCTCTGGAGATCATCTAGTCCAACATCTCTGCTAAAACAGGTTCACCTACAGCAAGTGGCTCAGGATTCTGTCCGTATGGGTTTTGAATATCTCCAGAGAAGATGATTCCACAACCTCTCCAGGCAGTGCGTTTCAGTGCTCAGTCACCGTCAAAGTAAGGAAGGTAATTCATAGAACGCCACACCTCTAATCACAATGCACCAAGTATCTTAAGACTAACTAGATGGGTTAGTGGGTAATGTTAGTCAGAGAGTAAATGTTCCTACTTCAGGCAAGATTGCAGCAATTCACTTAATAGTTGTGTTTCTTGTTAATGACGTACAAAAGATGTAACAGTAAAAATAAA
Organism: Picathartes gymnocephalus; assembly: GCA_013390045.1. NCBI lineage: Eukaryota > Metazoa > Chordata > Aves > Passeriformes > Picathartidae > Picathartes > Picathartes gymnocephalus. Next base: position 8,208 of record WEKY01008924.1, on the reverse strand, counting down.
TTATTCAAACCCTGGAACACTATTAGTGTCTGGATGTCTGCTCTAGCTCTCACGATTTAGAATGACTAAAAACAACTACTAGACCTAGAGCAGTGATTTTTACTTAAAAACACCCTGTTTTTGTGAAAGATCAAAACTGGGTTCAGAGTTTTGTCTACTGAACAGAGTAGGCCACTAAGAGGCACTATTAGCCAACCTAGTTTTCCCTGGCTGGAGAGGCTCCCAGAGTTGGTAGAGTCTCTCCGGATCACTGAAAAGTAGGTCTCTATTACGGAGGTATTTGGCTCTAGGCAATAAAGTTCGACCATTTTATTGTACACAGCTTATATAATTGAGTCACATATAAAGATGGTTCCGTGGTTAATGCTGTAATGAAAAGCAGGCATAAAAGCTCTAAGACAAGCAGCTAAATTGAACATTAAAGCTGAAGAAAGATCTGATTTGAAGGGATAACATTTCTCCTTACGCCTTTGTGTACTTAACATTGTTTTTAAAGAATACAACATGTTCAACTTAACTTTTCTTTGTAGCATGTGATTCAGGTAAGTTTTTGTCTGGAACAAACTACTTTTCTTTAGGAACATTCCTCAGCTAAAATGAAGATTCTATGTCCTTCTTAAAATCCAGGACACATTAATTAACATCTTCATAAATGACTAATATCTAAGGCCAAATCTCCTAGTCACCATAAAACTGAAGAAGTCTTCCCTGATATAAACACAGTTTAACACAGAACTGTAGTGCAAGTGAACAAGAAGTCAGCAGAAGGGCTGCTTTTATCTCTGTTAGCTACAAATTTAGTCCTAACGTTCCAGGCTTTTTAGTCTGCCCTGGTGTATCTGAGAATTCTGCTGCGCAGTTGATCCTAGCGCTAAAGAAAGGCTTACAGACAGCAGAGAAAACATCACTCAGTTGTGATGCAGTTGTTTCAAGAGCTGTTTTAATAAACACTGAGATCTGATTCACAAGGCCAAGACAGCAGAGAGCTTCAAAATCCAGAGAAATACATAAACACATTTTAGACATAGTTTACTATAACTTAACAGATTGTTTAGTGGTTGTTACGAACTGGAGAAACTTCAGTCTTTACAGTCAGCTTCTCATTTTCAGCCATTTTAAAAAGTTTGTTTGTTAAGAATATATAAGAACTTGAAGTACATGAGATCCATTTTAGAAAGGTGTTTTAAATTAATGAGAAGTGATTTAATTTCATGTTGAAAAATGTAGATGTAAAAACAAAGTTAGTATTTGTTAACTTACCTACTCCCAAAATTCTGCAGTTTACATTTACTGCCTCTGATGCAGCCTCTACACACATCTTAAGAATTAATGCTAGTCTGTCTTCATAGGTTTTAGGGTTGAGCTGGGTATACTTCTTAACTATTTCACCCTAAAAATTAAAAACAACAAAACATGCCCCAGAGAAATGTATGTCATGATGAAATTTCTCTTCCATATAAATTTCAGGTCAATTTGAAAATAGAGAGCCATAACTTATCTCTTAAAAAAAAAATACAAATGCTATGCTTTAGATCTTGGGCTAGCAAGCAAGGTTCTTGACAGCTCTTGACAGGGGGACAAGTTTGCCAGATTACGCGTTAATCAATCTCCCATCTGCAATTAAATACACATTTTAAGGAACACATAGCTCATGTGAGAAGCATCACCAGAGTTCCTGCAAGTGTTGTTAGGCGTAAACCATGACAGAGCAATGCACTGAAGCTCAACACTGAAGTGTTATAAAAAAAAAAAGAGTAACAATTACTAAAAAGGACAGAAAAACCACAGTGCTTTAAAAATAAAATATTTCTGATCTGACCGCATGACTGTGGTGTCACAGACAATGCCATTTCACCAAAAAAAGGAGAATCAGACAGAGAAATGCTAAAAAATTTCAAGACAAAATTTACTGTACTTTCAGGAATATCTTTTCTTCTAAGCAATTACACTTCTGAATCACTTGCAATATCGGAGTACCATCAAGTGTGATAGATCACAGAATAGTTTGGCTTGGAAAGGACCTTAAAGATCATCCAGTTCCAACCTTCTGCCATGGGAAGGAACACCTTCCACTAAACCAGACAGCTCAGAGCTCCATCCAGTCTGGCCTTGAACACTTCCAGGGATGCAGCACCCTAAACTGTGGACAACCTGTTCCAGTGCCTTCCCACCCTCACAATAAATAATTTCTTCCTAATAGCTAATCTAAACCCATGCTCTTTCAGGCTGAAGCCATCCCCCCTTGTCCTGTCACTACATGCCCTTGTAAATACTTTGGACAGGGTAGGGAGGGGCCATGAAGATTATTGTCAGCCCTAGGAGTCATGCAGTGGTAATGAAAGTATTCATGATGCATGCTTGGAATCTATGGGTACTAAGGAACTGATCTTAATTCAATGTTTATATTGCAGGATTAAGCCAGGAGACTTCAGTAGGTAACCTGCCTAGCTTTATTCTCCCTGTTATATCCCCTATGCAGTGTATCTAAGTGAACTGCACTGAACTAATGCAGCTAATCAGAGAGGAGTAATAAAGACAGTCTATAAGCAACATGGCTGAGTCAGTGTTGCCAAGGAACTTGAAAAATTCCAAACTGACAATGGTTTTGAGTATTGGGTCCCACCATCAAAGCATCACATGAGCAATAGAGTTCATGGATTTTGGATGGTTAATTTCTTCTTTTAGTTTGGAGGGGGAATCAGACAAGTTGTTCTGGAAAACGAGGCTGCAGCAAACATTATCAGGAGACATGGCAGCTTCTAAAAGGAATTTTTGAAAACTCTTTCTTTTGTGAAAATAAAATTAAATCTCATATTCTTTCACTGCCTGTTAAATGCTTACATCTGTTGTGTAAATTTTATTATTAAAGTCTGATTGTTTTCACTCTGATTTGCTAGCATTTCAACTTCCATAAATGTCACCTTGAGCTCTGTAAAGTGGGCAGAATTTTTTTAAATTAATTTTTTCCAGGCTGCATTGACTCATAGGAAAAAATGTGGTGTCAATTTTACTTCTAAAAATAATACACTTTTAAAAGCTGTCTTTAAGACCTTGAAGATGTGTCGGACATCTCCTTTTAAATGAATGCGAAAAGTCTGGACTGTATCAGGTCACTTTACATAACCCTTAATGCTTCTGCAGGCACCTTACTTTGCCTTCTAGGTAACTATGATTGAACTGATCCAGTTATCTGCAAATATGCAGTGTAATTGTAGGAGTAATTATCCAATACTGTTGAGAATAAAAGCCAAAGACTTCTTATCAGGAGTTGAATTCATATATTTTGAAATGCTGTAGAGTTCAATAAATTGATTTGCTAGATGCCGGTTGTTGCTCAGAATGGTCCTGTGTGTCCATTACATGGCAGCGTAAGGCACTGGGGAAGCAAAAAGTCTGTTCTTGGAGCCTTCCACGTTTTACTTGACAGACAAAAATTTGCAGGCTGAACTGAGTCACCTTTTAAGGAGAACATATGTGAAAGCTATTCTTCAAAGTCTGTAGTCAACCCACAGAGAAGAAGCAGCTATAACCTTGCACCAGCAAATGGACATTGCTAATTTATCATGAGTCTTTGAAGAGCAAACCAGTAAGCAGGTTGTATCATGACTGTATGAGATGCAGCAAATAAGAGGAGAAATCCATCCCTCAACAGAAGTCAATAGACTGCTTTGTTTTGGAGCTCTTTTGCATCACAAGCCCATATCCACAAAGCCCAATGGAGTTTGCAGAGTATCTAGAAGCACAACAGAATATTTACCTTCATACTGACAATTGCTACGCGGAGATTTGTTCCACCTAGATCCACTGCCAGAGCGCTCTGTGTCTCTAGAATATGGTCAATATCTTGAGAGATATTATCTTTGACAGGAGGAAAACAGAATTTCTTTTGCAATGGTTCTTTGAGATCAATAGATTTAAGGAACTTCAAAATCCTTGGAACAGCATTACCATCTCCATATATTTTTGAGCTATAATACAAAAAAGAATTAATGTAATTGGAAATATCACTGCAATCTATAAAGTTCTTTATATGACAGAAGAGTATAACTACAATATTATGATCTGGCTACTCTGGCAATACCGAAGCTCACAGTATGAAAGTCTGTCATGAGATAGGGTACACAGTGGCAGTGGTTTAAAGAACACACACAGATCTTTCAAGTCTGGCACTAGCTCCATTTTGGAATATGAAACTGGAATGTAGAAAAACTGGAAACTAATGATGTCAAAACCCCTGTAAAATTAAGTTTAATGAAGGAACCCACACCATAAAGCAGAAATAAAAATATGGGCAGTTTATGTATGTGTGACAAAACAAGTAAGGTTTATTTATCACACAGATGCCAACTACGTAGTAATAAACTGTACGTTCCTGTCAGTTTTCAACATGTCTGTTTCTAAAATATAATACATGGCATCAGATACTCGGTATTAAAGAATTCAGTTTTATTGCTATATTTAGATTCTTAAGAAATATTCTTTTTATCCTTGTCCTTAGTTGAACAAATATTATCTACTGAAGTTTTTAAGAACTTATGTGTTAGAGAAATGAAGGTCAATACTCATTAGGGCTGAGGAATAAGGAAAAGCATCTTGCCAGAATTCTGCAGCTTCCCTGGAAGCTTGCACTCAGAACTCTCTATGTATCATGAGGTCAAATCAGCTATCCAGTATTGTGTCACAGAAGCACAGAATAGCTTGAGTTGGAAGTGACTCCTGGCGATCATCTAGGCCAACCCCCCCTCCCAAGACAGAGTGGCGTTGAGCAGGTGACAGAGGAACTCATCCAGGTGGGATTTTAATGTCTCCAGGGACGCAGACTACACAACATACCTGGGCAGTCGGTGCCTATGGTCTGCCATCCTCAATGTAAAGCTCTTCGTCATGTTGAAGTGGAACTTGTGTTTTGGTTTATGGCAATTACTCCTTGTCCTGTTGCTGGGCACCACTGAGAAGAGTCTGGCACCATCGTCTGGGCACCCGCCTTGGAGATATTTTTATGCACTGAAGAGATTCCCTCTTAGCTGTGTCTTGTCTTGTCTAGACAAGGCTGGCTTTCACATTCTCTCTCTCTCTCCTCATAAGACAGATGCTCCAGACCCCAAATAACAGAATCATTGAATAGACTAGGCTGGAAAGACCTTTGATGTGATTGAGTCCAACCTGTGACCTAACATTATCAGCTAAACCATGGCACTGAGTGCCTCATCAAGTGTTTTTTTAAACAACTCTAGGGACAGCGACTCAACCACCTCCCTGGGCAGCCCATTCCAGTGCCGAACTACTCTTTCTGTGAAGAATTTTTTCTAATATCTAGCCTAAACTTCCCCTGGCGCAGCTTGAGGCTGTGTCCTCTCATCCTGTCACTGGTCAACTGGGAGAAGAGGCCAATCCCCACCTGGCTACAACCACCTTTCAGGGAGTTGTAGAGAGTGGTAAGGTCACACCTGAGCCTCCTTTTTACCAGGCTAAACAACCCCAGCTCCCTCAGCTGCTCCTCACAGCACCTGTATCCCAACCATTCACCAGCTTTGTTGCCTCCTTTGGATATGTTTGAGCATCTCAACGTCCTTCCTAAACTGAGGGGCCCAGAACAGGACACAGCACTCGAGGTGAGGCCTCACCAGTGCTGAATACAGAAGACTCACTGCCCTGGTCCTGCTGGCCACACTACTGCTGGCCACACAGGCCAGGATGCTGTTGGCCTTCTTGGCCACCTGGGCACACGGCTGGCTCATGTTCAATCACCTGCTGACCAGGACCTGCAAGCCTTTCTGCCTGGGCACTGTGCAGCCACTCTGTCCCCAGCCTGTGGTGCTGCAGGGGGTTGCTATGGCCCAAGTCTATGAACAAGTACTCAGACTTGGTAAACCTCATATCGTCGGACTTGGCCCATCTACCCAGCCTGTCCAGGTCCCTTTGCAGAGCCCTCCTACCCTCCAACAGATCAACACTCGCTTCCAGCTTGGTGTCATCCTCAAATTTACTGATGGTGGACTTGAACCCCTCGTCCAGATCATCAATGAAGATATTAAACAGGACTGGCCCCAGCACTGATCCGTGCAGAACACCACTTGTGATCAGCTCCCAGCTGGCTGCAGCACCATTCATCTCCCCTCTCTGGCCTGGCCATCCAGCCAGTTCCTAACCCAGCAAAGAGTGTTCCTGTCCAAGCCATGGGCTGCCAGCTTTTCCAGGAGGATGCTGTGTGAGACAGTGTCAAAGGCTTTGCTGAAGGTCAGTTAGACAACATCCACAGCCTTCCCCTCATCCACCAGGCAGGTCACCTGGTCATAAAAGGAGATCAGGTTGGTCAGGCAGGAGCTGCCCCACCTAAATCCATGCTGGCTGGGTCTGATCCCCCGGGCATACTGTAGGTGCCATGTGACCACACTCAAGATGATCTGTTCCATAACCCTGCTGGGCACTGAGGTCAGGCTGACAGGCCTGTAGTTTCCCAGATCCTCCTTCTGGCCCTTCTTGTGGGTGGGCATCACACTGTCCAGATTCCAGTCATCTGGGACCTCCTCAGTGAGCCAGGACTGATAGTAAATGATGGAGAGTGGCTTCGCAAGCTCATCTGCCAGCTCCCTTATCATCCTAGGACGGATCCCATCTGGTCCCATAGATTTGTGAGCATCTAAGTGGCTCAGCAGGTCTCTAACTGCTTCTTCCCGAGTTATTAGGGGGCTACTTAGCTCCCTGACCCCATCCACCAGCTCAGGCCAGTTGCCCTGAGGACTGTCTTACCGATGAAAATTGAGGCAAAGGAGTTAAGTATCTCTGCCTTTTCTTCATCTTTAGTTACTAAATTCCCTTCCCCATCTAATGAATGGAGATTATCCTTGTCCCTCCTTTTGCCATTGATGTATTTATAAAAATATTTTTTATTATTCTTCACAGAAGTGGCCAGATTAAGTTTTAATTGGGTTTTTGCCTCTCTGGGTTATTTTCTACATGACCTAGCCACAACCTTAAACATTTCCTGAGTTATGTGCCCCTCTTTCTAAAGGTGATACATCCTTTTTTTTCTCTTAGTTCCTTCAGAAGTTCTTTGCTCATCCAGGCTGGCTGTCTTCCCCGATGGCTCAGCTTTTGGCACACAGGCACAGCCTACTTCTGTGCCTTCAAGATTTCTGTTTTGAAGCATGCCCATCTGTCCTGGACTCCTTTGTTTTTAAGGGCTGCTTCTCAAGGAACTCTGAGTAAGTCTCTTGAATAAACCAAAGTCAGCCCTCTGAAAGTCCAGTGTGGAAGTTTTGTTGGTGCCCCTTGTTTCACCAGTTATTGAGAATACTATTTTTTCATGTTCTCTGTATCCCAAATGGCCCCCAACCACCACATCTCCCACCAGCCCTTCTCTGTTTGCAAACAGCAGGTCTAGCATCATCCCTCCCCTGGCAGGCTCACTCACCAGCTATGACAAGCAGTTGTCCTCCATACATTCTAAGAACCTCCTAGACTGCCTCTTTGCTGTGTTGAGTTCCCAGCAGGTATCTGGCAGGTTAAAATTTCCCACAAGAACAAGGGTTGGTGATTATGAAACATCCTCCAGCTGTTTATAGAATAGTTCATCCACCTCTTCACCCTGGTTGGGTGGTCTATAACAGACTCCGACAAGGATGTCATCTTGCTGGCTTTCCCTCGATTCTCACGCAAAGGCACTCGACCATATCACCATTAATCTGAAGCTCTGTGGTGTCAAGATCCTCAGAGCTACCCCCTCCACCTCTTCTCCCTTGCCTGTCTCTTCTGAAGAGCTTGTAGTCATCCACTGCAACACTTCAGTTATGTGAGTCATCCCACCATGTTTCTGTGATGGCAACCAAGTCATAGCTTTGGTACTGTACCATGGCTTCCAGCTCCTCTTGTTTGCTACCCATGCTGCCTGCATTAGTGTACATGCACTTCAGCTGGGCTGCTGATTTCACTCCTGACTCTGGCTTACCACCCCTGGGCTTGTTTCTGGAGAGCCTAGTTGCATCCCCTTTCCCCTTTGAACCTAGTTTAAAGCACTCTCAGTCAGCCCTGCCAACTCATGTGTTAAAACCCTTTGGCCCTGATTAGACTGATAGAGCCCATCTGGCTCCAGCAGGCCAGGTGCCATAAAAGTTGCCCCGTGATCAAAGAACCCCAAATTCCATGGATGCACTAGCCCTCAAGCCATTTATCAACGATGCAACATCCACTGGACCCTCTCCAATAGCT
>WEKY01008923.1:4567-101601 GCA_013390045.1 Picathartes gymnocephalus | reverse complement strand
CCTCCTTCCAAAGGTGATACACCATCTTTTTTTCCCCTAGTTTCTTCAAAAGCTCCATGCCCATCCAGGCCAGTCATTGCCTTTGTCAGCTCATTTTTTGGCACATAGGGACAGTCTGCTCCTGTGCCTTCAAGATTTCTGTTTTGAAGTATGCCCACCCTTCCTGGACTCCTTTGTTTTTAAGGGCTGCTTCCCAAGGAACTCTTCACATAAATCTCTTGAATAGGTCAAAGTCTGCCCTCTAGAAGTCCACTGCAGAAGTTTTATAGATGCCCCTCCTTGTTTCATCAAATATTGAAAACTCTATCATTTCATGATCACTCTGCCCCAGATGGCCTCCAATCACCACATCTCCCACCACCCTTCTCTGTTTGCAAACAGCAGGTCCAGTGTAGTTCCTTCCCTGGTGGGCACACTCACCAGCCGTGACAAAAAGTTGTCCTCCATACCCTCCAAGAATCTCCTAGAATACCTCTTCTCTGCTGTGTTGAGTTCCAGCAGATATCTGGCAGGTTAATGTCACCTACAAGAACGAGGGCTGGTGATCTTGACACATCCTCCAGCTGCTTGTAGCATAAGTCATCCACCTCTTCATCCTGATTGGGTGGTCTATAGCAGACTCCCACCAGGATGTCAGCCCTGTTGGCCTTCGCCCTGATTCTTACCCATAGGCACTCAACCTAATCATCATTAATCTCAGTTTCCATGGTGTTGAGAGTCACCCCTCCACCCCTTCTCCCTCTCCTGTCGTTTTCTGAAGAGCTTGTAGCCTTCCATTGCAGTGACCCAGTTATGCGAGTCATCCCCCCACATTTCCATGATGGTGACTGTGTCACAGCTTTCTTGTTGTACCATGGCTTCCAACTCTTTTTTGTTACCCGTGCTGCGTGCATTAGTGCACATGCACTTCTACTGGGCTGCTGATTTCACCCCTGACTCTGGCTTACCACCCTTGGGCTTTTCCTGGAGAGCCTGGTTGCATCCTCTTCCCCCTTTGAACCTGGTTTGAAGCCCTCTCAGTCAGTCTCACCAACTCATGGGCTGGAATCCTTTTGCCCTTGTAAGTTAGATGGAGCTCATCCTGCTCCAGCAGGCCAGGTGCCACAAAAAGTGCTCCATGAGTCAAAGAACCCAAAATTCTGCTGATGGCACCGGCCCTTAAGACACTTGTTGATAATGAGGATTCTCCTGTTCCTTTCATCATCTGTCCCTGCCACTGAAGGGACTGACCAGGACACCACCTGTGCTCCTGCCCCATCAACCAATCGACCCAGAACCCTGAAGTCCCTTTAATTGCCCCAGTGCTCTTCTTTTCAGTCTCATCACTGCCAGCCTGGAGATCAGCAGTGGGTGATAATCAGAGGGCTGAATCAGCCCAGGGAGTCTCCTGGAGGTGTCCTGTACCTGGGCCCCAGGGAGGCAGCAGACCTCCCTGTGAGTTGGGTCTGGTTGACATACAGGTCTCTCTCTTCCCGTCAGAAGGGAGTCACTTACTATGGCTACCCTTCTTTTCTTTTTAATGCTAGAGGTAGTCTGACAGAAAAAGTGTAAGAGGGAGCCAGTGACTTGATTAGCAGATGGTTTCCTTATCATTAGACTTTGAAGTGTCTACATCAGTGAAAGGTAGATTTAAGAGGTAAAGTTGTTACCTTCTCAAAACAATTTGTTAATCGTGTTAAAGCATACAGATAGTGTCGAGAGGTAGATTGAACTAAAGTGTTTGGTAAATATACGATATAGACGCCTACTCTGAGCTCTTTACTATATTATCAGGAATTATAATTGCACGGGCTGAAAGGCATTGGACAGTTCAGAAAACCAGGCAGGAAAAGGATGTGATTTCAACTGGATTGTCTTCTGAGGAACTCTTCTGATCTCAGCTGGAGAGAAGTGCCCTTCACTATGTATGAAAATACAGATTTCTACTGTAAAATCATGCTTCTAGGAAAACAGCCCAGTAGCTGGTATTGACTGGAATGGAGGGAAAAGCCTTCCTTTGCTCTAGAAGGAAGAACTTTCACAAATATCTCTGGTATCTGGTTGGCAGCTACAGCTGGCAAAGCAGATGACCTTTCTGAGATGGGATAAGAATGAGAAATACTTCTGTAAATACATATACTTACTTATTTACAGAAAGTTGATGTCTACACTTGTATATTAATGTCATTGACTCTGTGTACAATTGACAGGTACCTTAAGTTACTTTGCATGAATCTTAGGCAGTAAATGGGGTTTAAATGTGGTAGTAATTTATAGACATGTGTGGAGCTGACCAGGAAACTCAAGCTTTAATTTGGAAAATGTCTTGCTTGCAATTAATATAAACTTTTTTATTAGTTACCCAATTTCACCCAATTTTATGCTTCTGTCTTGGACTACTTGTGATCTCATTGCTTGGAATATCTGCATGGTTTAAATTTTTTGTTTGTATCAGATTCTAGTTGCAGACTGGGAAAACCCATCATGATGGCAAAGAATATGGAAAATTTCCTACTAAGGATCCCCTGTCATGCCCTCAAACCCAAATAAAAGATCACAAATATCCTCTTCCCTTCTTCCTCCTGCCCCAAAATTTGTGAGCCACTGTCACAAACTTTGGAGTATGAATGATGGCACAGTGTAGAGCAGAGGCAGGATCTCTTCCAAGTGGTTGATCAATCTGCCACCTCATTGCTTACTCATAAATTCACTCATTCAGTGCAAAACTCATGACAATTATAATGAAGCACCATTACCGATACAGCTACAAATAATAGAACTATCTCGTAAATAACTTTGTGTCTTTTCAACATATGGCAGCCAACTACATAAATAAAATAGATCAAGTGTGTGCTGGCTTGGGCTACTTAGGGTTTATTGCAGTTACTTCTTGAGTATGCAGACTGATAAAATAAAATGGTATAAAATTCAGAATATGGTCTTGAACACTGCTCCAAAGCTTCGTCGAGTAGAGAAATGACACCTTTACTCAACACTGATATTTAAATGACCCAAAACTCTGGAGGCCTTAGTACAGAGGACCCCCAGGGTAAGTACATGAGTCTGAAATAATAATAATGAGCCCTTTACAATATTGGCTGAGGGAACTTATCTGTCATTCTGACATGCTAGAAGAAATCTACTGGAAATCTTGGTGGCAAGAACATGAATTGGACTTGCTGAGATTTAAGATATCCAAAAGCAGATTAATGTGAAGACATACTATTAATCAACCCGACAACAGGAAAATCCAGACAGAGGGAAAGTATAGAGCTGTCTGGCTACAGAATGGCCCATTACTATTTTTTTCCATACACATTCTAGTGCTAGAGTGTTTCTTGAGCTATTCTCACAAATTTTATGTATTGGGCTGGCTATTACTTTACATAGCACTTTATTTTTATAATCAGATTATACTCTTTCACTGTACCTGACCCTCTGAACCTTGAGTTCCTTTTCTTTCATGCAGCACTGGAATCAACAGGGCACAGTTCCTGGGGGAGAGTAAAAAGCAAAGGGGCTTGTGCATGTGGCTTGTGATTCCTAACTATGTTCACGTTATTATCAGATCCTGTTAGTCTTCCCATTGTACTAAGGCAAAACATTTCATTGCATCCTCATTCCTTTGAGGTCCTGGGCTTAGCTGGAGGTCACACAATCATTTCTTAATGTTAAGGTTATATATTTGGACAGGTAGGAAAAATACCATCAGCTGAACCATCAGTGAAATTTGCACAGGGGCTTTGTCTGTGTAACATATGTTAGAACACCTTATTACTGCAGTATGACTTTTATCTTCCTGGTATTTGGTAAAAACTAAGCAAACTATGGATAACTTTGAAAACTTATGTGTTTTCAGTCTTTTCTCTACACATTGAATAAAGCAGAAAACTCTTAAAGCCAAGCGAATATATATCTAGCAGTTTCTGTTTAAAACCAGATCCCACATTTGAAAAACCTTTTGTATAATAAACATTCCTCATACAGAAGTATAGCAACAGCCTTTAAGTCACTGTCATTTTTCTCAGATCTGTAGTTGCTGCATCAGGAATTTTCTAGGCACCACTAGAACTGCCTCTTTGTTGTTAAGGAGTTGATTGTGTGTAGGAAGTGAAGGTACTCATGTCAATTTGTATGATGTCTCTGTCTGATGTCCTGAAGTGTGGATTGGTGTGATAAACAGTAATGACATATTGCTAATGTGCTATATCAGTTAATAGAGAAATGCTGTCTCATTTTCATTCCAGCTGGAAGCCAGATTCCTTTGGAGTGATACTACCAACACCAATTTATGCAACAGAAACTTCATGTTCTGTAATTTTCCTTGTAGTGAAGTAGTAAATAATCACATTTTACTACCAGAACCTATGTCTGGAATACTATCCACGAATGTGTTCTAAACAGCAGGAACTTGAAATGGTTTCAAGACAGTCACTATGAAATTGAAGAGGTTGTAGTTCACTCTATTGTCTTTCCATCTCCGTCTTTCAGCATGTCCCTTCTGTCCCCTATATTCTTCCCTTTACCACTAAGGGCCTAGGGTCCAACATTTATTCCTACCACATACAGTCTTCTCTGGTGTCAAGTTTTCATAGTCATAGGAATCCAAATTTCTAACCTAAATTCCTTGGCAACACAACGAACTTTTATCTTAGTATGATGTGCTTTCTTCTGCTGTTGGCACGTGTTGCTGTAATCAGATTTCGAAGAAGGTAAAGCCAAGGAGACAGGGAAAAAGTCTAGAGAATAAGAAATCTGGAAGCATGGAAATGTACAACTAAAAAGGAGCAAAGTAGAGTCAGCATAACTTTTCTTTTTCTGCTGTAAGAAAACTGAAGTTTCTAAAAAAAAGTAATATTTTAAAAAATGTAAAGCAAGCTGCCCACTCCCTTTAAGGTCTTCTAAAATCCTGTGTTGAAAAGTCCGCCTGTTCAAAATGGATCAAAATGGCAAGGATTTTCATTTCATCCCATGGGCAGATGAGCCTGGAAGAACAACTTCTTCCTGCACAGGAGCCAAGCAGCTGGGGAAAAGGCACAAGTGAAGTGATAACAACACAGAGCAGTGCTTGGGAATGCTGGAGGCCAGGACCTGAGTGCCTCTGCCTAATTCGAGCTCGATATTCCATTGGAAGCACTTTATGACATCGGTGACAACTGCTGTGGCCTGGAGGTTTTCACAGTTCATCTACCATCGGCTAGAAATTTGTGACTGTTGGATGAAACATTTTGAGACACTGTATTCCAGAGGTTAGAAAGCATTCTCTTCGCCTTTGCTGAAACACTAACTTGTCTTTTGCAGAACAAAGTACATTTTCAAGACTAGTTTATTTCTCTTCTAAATGAATTCATAAATGTAGGATTAAAAAACTGTTCATCACCTCCTATACATAAAACACATTGTTGTTATCAAGAAGAAGGTTTGAAATGAAAGCACTTCACAATTTCAACAAAAAAAAATTTGGATTTTTCTAGCCCAATCTTTAGCAACAGAAAGCACTTGAAATGCCATTTTTCTTTGCCTCTACTATGTGGCATGTTGGGATTGTTCTTGCTTAGAAATCATAATTTTATTTTCATTTTTGGGGGGATTTTTTTGGCCAGAGTTCTTTCAACCCTTATGTGAGCTTGTAGTTGTGAACTGGCTTTTATTAGAGAGTTCAGTTCAAATGTTTTTTTTTAGGCCATGAGTAAATCATACTATGATAACTTAATAATCTATTACATATTCATTTTTTATAAATAAAGTCATTTCACAGTTTATTTCTTAGTTTCTGGCTAAGCAATGTGAACTTGAATTAGCAGCAGAGAGTTTGGTACTTTCTATTTTGCACCTCAGAGAAGTGTTTTTTTGGAAGGGTGTTGCCTATTTAATGCTTTATAACTAGAAAACTAGTGAAGAAACGTGAATGAAGAGCTGAGGGAATCCTTGAGGAAATGGTTATACAGCAAGAACATAAAAATAATTTGTGAATTTTTGATTAATATTTTTATATAAATGTGAGGTACTTAATGAATGTGATCTACTACAAAATCACTTGATAACCAGGGGAGTTGTGCCAGAGTTGTCTTTCCATTTAAATACCAGTGCACAGCATATTTGCTGGGTCATGAACTTTATTTCAGCACACAGTCCTTATTTGACTTTGAAAAGACAAAAAAAAAAGCCAACCTAAGCCTCAAAAAAGAATATACTACATGATCTTTTCTTTGATTATTCTGGACAAGGAAAGACTAAGGGAAGTATTTTGTGTGACAAAAGAAATTGGATTTGACAGTTCCTCTGTGAAGGACTGCAGAATAACCAAGAAGTTCGACGCCAAAAATGACATTAACAAAGTGGTAAGGTTGGCTGACAGCGTATAGTGCTTTCCCAAAATGCCAGTGTGAGGGGGCTTTAATAAAAATAAAATTAAAAATTAAAAAAAAAAGCAAAAAAAAAAAGTCCCCCAGGTTATCTGAACAAGCATAAACATGGGATGAAGAATTTAAGCACCTTTGCAATGTTGCCTTGCATTAATAAGCACTGAATATGTTCTGTGTTCCGTAATTGGGAGTCAGCGTTTTAGATTCCAGGAGCAACACAGAAAGTTGAGCAAGGAGCCACCTCCAGGTTAATTATCACCCTTCAATTTTAAGTCTTTGATCAGGTAACCTCATATTTTTAATTTTCTTCAATAGAAAGAAATGGTTTTAAATCTTAATGAGGCTGATGCAGTTGATGTGTATGCGTAGCTTTATCATGCATTAAAGGTACAAAATAGTATGTGATTCATAAGTGTTTCTCCATAGTTTAAAGAGGAACAGAGATAAATAGAGTATATTTTGAAATATTTATAAGTTTTACTGCTTGGGAGGAAGGGTAGAGTATTCTCAGCAGCCAAAAGAACTTGACAGTTTTGTTACACAGTAAAGAGAGAAACTAGAAACATATGAGAGAAGACTGATGTGCTTCCAGACTTCTTCCATGAAATACAGCGCTGTCTACCCAGGACAATATTATCTTATAACTTCTTCTCTTTTTCAGTCTGTTGAGCTGGATGCTGTGAAAGCTATGACCACATGCATAAAGTTGCTCCGTGCTTTCTGGAGTTTTCTTTGGCTGCAGGTGCACTTTGCAAGTGAATTCAATTATACACATTCCTCCATTCTCTGCTTGTGGTAAGGCTTTTTGGAGTGCCTCCTTTTTATATTCAGGAGCCAAGAGCATGGGAAGTGAACTATCTCAAATTATTCTTTTGAAAATGGTGTAAAAAATTACTTTATTAACCTATTTGGAGAAATGTAGTATAAGTGAGTAATATAGCTACCACTATTTTAATTTGAAAGGGTTCATCAACATGCAGCCTTGCTAGATTAATTTGTGGCCGGAAGGTTGCACCTTACAATGGTTTAGGAAGGACAGCTGTGGCAGTCTCGGATCCAGACATAACTTTTCTGATGCTGTTCATAGACAAACACAACACTCTTATCCCGTGTGGAGGAGGTCAAGTGCTTTCAAGGAGCCAGGATTTACTGCACATCTGTGGCATTCCAGTCCTGCAGATGATGTGGTAAACCATGTTTTCAAGGGTGTGAAGGTGACAATGAATGAAAATGACTGCTAGATGAGTTCATTACATTTGGCATTCCAAGGAGATAGATCTTCAACTACTTTTTAATAGTTCCATTGAATTAAAAAAGAAGTGTGATCTTTCTTTCAAATAAAATTAAGATAAATGTTTCACCAGTCTTAAAAAAGTATGTGTAAATAGGTTTATTTCAATATGTGTAATATTCCTGATATCTGCTTCACGACAATGTTATTTCTGTAAGATCGTGACAATAACTGTGCTATTTTAAAGGCTCTACACAGTTTATATTCAATGTTTTTGCCTTTATTTCTCTGATCTCAGCAAACTCTCATTAAAGTGACATATTTTAACCTAATGAAATGAAAATTTAAACACTGCTTCTCACATTTTTGGGGAAAGAAAAAAGTCTTGAAGTACTTCCACGTACCAGTAAAAAAAAGGGCACATTCTGCAAAAAGTGTTTGAAATGCTCATTAAAAAATGCTAGAAAAGTTTGTCTGAAATTCAGCACAGTTTTATTCCTAACTGGGGAAACTTTTGTTTTGAAATTGTGCTTTCTGTTTGCTTTTCAAAGCCTTTATGCTTGTCTGGAGGCAGAATTCTAAATTATGCAAGTGGTGTTTTTGTTTTATTTTAAAATTAGGATTTCCTTAATTCATCATAAACTCTTACAAAATAAGGGTTTCATGGAATGTGATAATGTTAATGAAGGTGTTGCCTTGAAGAGGTGATGATGGGAATATTCTACATGTGTGCTGGCTGTGTTACATGCAGTTACACTTAATGTTACTGTGGAAAGGAAAGAGCATGTTTATAGGAAAAGTATCAGTGCCATCACATGTTACTCTTAACACAGGTGATTCACTTATCTTTTTAGCTCCCTCCAGATAAAATCCTTGCCTCTGGTTCCCCCAATGACGTTGGAAATGCTGCTGTCAATTTTCACCAACAGTAAACACGATTATGGTACATGTATTTATAGTAACTGCCTTTGTTTTTTAATCTAGAATGTATTTTAAGAGGATATGGTTTTCTTCTGTATTGTTGCCAGTAGACCCATCAAGTG
Source organism: Picathartes gymnocephalus (assembly GCA_013390045.1). Classification (NCBI taxonomy): domain Eukaryota; kingdom Metazoa; phylum Chordata; class Aves; order Passeriformes; family Picathartidae; genus Picathartes; species Picathartes gymnocephalus. The sequence goes on along the minus strand of WEKY01008923.1, from coordinate 92,983 downwards.
CGTTACTATTGCTGTCTTTTATGTTTTCCTTGCTGCTTTTGTCACAGATACTTTTAGAATGTGTGTAGGTTTCTGGACGCTGAGCTAGTACACTTAAAGACTGCTGAGTGGCTCCTGTCTGGGGATGGGGACATCCTGGGTTCACGATCTCTTCTCCCTAGGCTGAGTCTCTGAGCACTGCTCTCTGTCTGTAGATGGCAGTGGGCATACACTATGCAACTTCTCCAATGCAGCATCACAGTAAGAAACTATTTCAGATTCCTATTTTCAGACCTTTTCCCTAGAGTCCTTTTCCTTCCCTTCTCCCTTCTCCCTTCTCCCTTCTCCCTTCTCCCTTCTCCCTTCTCCCTTCTCCCTTCCCCCTTCTCCCTTCTCCCTTCTCCCTTCTCCCTTCTCCCTTCTCCCTTCTCCCTTCTCCCTTCTCCCTTCTCCCTTCTCCCTTCTCCCTNCTGAATCCCTCTTCCCATTCCTTTCTCCCTTCGCCCTCCTCCCCTTCCCCCTTCCCCCTTCTCCCTTCCAATACCCCATTCCTGGAGGTGTTCAAGGCCAGTTTGGATGGGGGTCTGAGCAACCTGCTCTACTGGGAAGTGTCCCTGCCTATAGCAGAGAGGTTGGGACTAGATGGTCTTTATGACCCGTTCCAAGCCCTTGACATTCTATAATTCTGTGAAAAAGCCAGTGGGACCCCCCAGCCCTCCCCCACCCCTGTGTTGTCTCTCTGTGTGTCATGTATGCCAGCACCACGAAAAGCTGTATTACCCCTTTCTTCCCTGTCCCCTGAAAGGAAGTCTTCTGCATGTCATCCATACTTGTGCACTACGCAGAGTTGCAAATGTGTGTCTCTCTAGATCACAGATTTTTTTTAACAACTAGAGAGATTCTTTCAGCATAAGTTCAGAAGGTTCAGTAAGATTTCTTATATTTTCAAGTGTCCTAAATCTTTTCTATTTTAAGGTACATGTACGTGTAGTGCCAGTGCAAATAGCCAGAGGGCCAAAAGTAAAACATGTCAGTGTTTACTTTTCTTGTTACTGGGTTTTAAATATGAACAGGCAATATGTAAAACAGAAAATTAAAAGGAGAAGAGACAGGAATGTGGCTAAAGGGTTAACTTGGAATAAGAATGCCGGAACTTGGTGCTGGTTTTCCACTTAGGTGAGACAAGTCCTGCCTTTAAGCTGCTATGGATACGCACTATTTTGTGCCTGCACTTCAGTTCCCTTCCTGTAAAAGCATTATTTTTGTCTCTGGGGCTCGATGAAACAGGCATGTTGAATTGTGAAGTACCAAATGTTGGAGGAAGGGAACATAATGGGAGGTGAGGAAGCTGCATTTAAGCTCTCCAAGGTTACTTTTGGGAACTTTATCACATAAACAATCAATCCAAAGTTATAGAAGCATAGGATGTGGAGCAAAGCCACTGAAAAATAAAAAACATACATGAGAGAAAAGTGCATGTAAAAAGCATTTCCAAGACGCTATTAGTGAATAAGCATAAAAGGAAATGTCTTTACGATGAGCAAAGAAAAGTAGAAGTAGCAGAGTCAATTACTCCAAGCCTGCAAAAGCAATTTGATGTCCAAGAATCCAGACGAAATTTTGTGCCCCTTGGAGTCAGAGTTGGCTATAGGAGGTCTGTGTAAGTAGGATTTCTCTCCTCATTCTAGAAGTCTGTTATATGTTACTGGAGACCTACATTCTTTCAAAAAAAGGTCATTTCATAACAGACATATGCTAAATTCTAGATTAATTAGATCCTAACTTTATAGAGTAAGTGGGTAAATGTGCCTCAGGCCAGGAGAACAAGGTAATTATTCCATACTTGAGGACCTTACCTATGTGGCTGTTTTCGCTTTGATCCTGCAAGCCCTTTATGTCATAATTAATCTGAAGCAGATGGGCTCTTCTGTTGAAGTCATTGCCTGCTGATCTGAAGTTTTCCACTGAACCAAGTTAGCATCAGATGAAACATTTGGCATGAAATCGGAAGAGTAATAAATTGGAATATGCAAACTGAAAAGTTGCTTCTGGTCACGTTTGAATCGTAGAAGATTTTGGGTTGGAAAGGATCTTTAAAGGGCAATGTCTCTGCAGTTATCAGGGACATTTTCCTCTAGAACAGGCTGCACAAAGCCCTGTCCAACCTGACTGTGAATGTTTCCAGAGATGGGGCATGTACCAGCTCTCTGGACAACCTTTTTCAATGAGTTGGACACCATGCTCTAGGTGGAGCCCCAGCAGAGGTGAGGGGTAGAGTCATCTCCCCTAATCAGTGAAACTCTTCTTGTTTAACAATTACTGGAGAGAAGAAAAAAAAAAAAGTCTTAAATATTTCATTAGTTTTTGCCTTATTAACTCTCACTATATTTTTTTCCCAGCAAATATTCATCTGAAGACACTTGGAAAACAGTTGTAAAGGGAGGAGGTCACAGTACCTGTGAGGTGGGATGCACTGTGGTTATGTGTTACAGCATACACATCTCTTTGTGGGGGTTAACACACCAAAGGTAAGGAGCAGACCCAGGTAACTTCTGAACTGACCCATGAATCAAATGGATAATTCAGACTTAGACATCCAGAACCCACTCTGTTCCTCTAGAAAGGTAATGGTGACATGTGTCTGATAGAGCAGGTTGCTTTTCTGACTGCTACACTTGGTTGCAGAAATGAAGGAATGACTCTGACCTATCTAAAGGTTAATTAAAAGAAGACAGAAGTAGATCAAACAAAGGCCATATCTTCCCTCCTTGTTCATGGGGAAGCCCACTGAAGGTCATTTGAATTTGAAGCCTGTAGGGCTGAGCACCGAAGGTGCAGAACTCTGAGCAGTTTTTGGTTGTGGTTTTAAATCTCAACTTCATTGGATGTCTGCTGTTTTTATGTGATTGTTAGCAAAGTTTTAATAGCTGAGTACGATTTAAGATCAAGCAGGAAGTAGTAGGAAGGGATCAGTGGCGACATATGAAGCTGAACCAATAAACAGGTCATGAAGATCATGAAGTTATATAGTGACTTTTTATAAATATAAAACCCATTTACATATGCACAAACAATTTAAGTCAGCACAAAATTACCACTAGAGAGCAAGCATACATATGGCATGAGTAAGCTAAATATATGTACAAGTTATTACAAAATTCCAATTCTGAAGTAAGTATTTACTTATGAACATTTACTTGTATACACCTATAAATACTTGTGACCAAACTGGTTCCAGGGGTGGGGCTAACCAATAATGGAAAAATCTTACTTAAAGATGATCTGCACCCCTGGGGCTGGAGTTTGTCGGGTGTTCCCAGCCAGGATCCCATCTGTCGGGGAGATCTGATGCTCCTTTTAGGTAGGCAGTGAGTTACTTTTTATACCTTTTGGTGTAGATACATAAGTGTGTGTAGGACATCAGTTCACATGACAGCTGTTGCTAGCTTGTGCTTTCCTAGAAGGCAAATCTGTTGTCACAGTTTTTGTCTTACTTCCATCAAATTTTATTTTTATCCTGCCAACTACTCCCCATCAAGAAAACTTAGGGTGAGTTTGCCAGGGATATCCTTCACCATCAGTATGTTTACCAGCTTGTATTTGTAGGAGCCCCATCACTAGGCAGAGATCATAACAAGATAAACAGTGAGACATGCTTGCAGAACTTTCTGCATGCTTTCAGAAACCGCTGACTTAGACTTCTTAGACTTCAAGGTCCAAGAATATGATGTAAATGCTCAAAATAGATATCCCTGAACCTTCCTTCAATTTCCTTTTTGCAAGGAAATCTTCATGAAGTAAAAAACCACCTCTGCTATTCTCTCTCTCAACCTTGGCTCCCTCCTCGTCTGTCCAATGGGATTAAATCCAAGACAAGTAATTTGACTGCAATGTTATAAACAGGACACTGTGTTCATTTTCAGAGGTATGGTGTTTACTGTTCTTTGTTTTAAAAGTTTATGGCTCAGTTCACAAACCTTGAGAACATAAAATTGATTATTCCTTAATGTACTGAGGACCTTGTGATTTGGGACCTCTGGAGGTAGCATCTTGTTTCTAAAATTTATGGTATTTATTGTCTTCATAGTTAATGCATTGCAACCAATCCCTAGAATCCATTTCATAGAAGCAGCAATACATCTTATTTGCTTAGCCACAATGATGGCAGGGTAGTGTAGCAAAATTAGCAATCAGATAGCACAGAGTCAGTGTGGGCTTAAACTTAGACTGGTTTTTAAATAACGAGCAATCTATAGATAAGATAACCAGAATATTCATGCAAAACTTGGTATGTTGAGAGGTCTCAGCCAAAACAATTCTCTTCTGGGTAACTAGTAAGTTGTTTTTTTTTTAATAGCAAATTATTTTCCGAAATAAATTAGGTTTTTGTTTGACAGAAATTAGTATAAAAATGGGTCATTATTAGAGTTGGAAAAGACTACTTCACCTGTAGGACCCATGGACAGGATGATGCTCTTCAAATGCTTCATTTTCAAATAAGACAGAATAAATGGTCACAAGCTTTCAGTTAAATTTCCAACTAAAAGTTTAAGGGCACGTGATGATACGTGTTTTGTGGTTTGTCTGTGCTTTGTCCAATAATATTGGGAACTCCTCAAGTAAACTCTGAAATTGGTAGATGATATTTAAACTCTGAGAAGGGTGTTTTCTTTTTTTCTTTTTTTTTGCTTGTTTCTTTGGGTTTTGCTTGGATTTTTTTTTTTTTGTGTTTTGTTTTGTTTGTTTGATTTGGTTTTGTTTTGTTTTGTTGCCAGTGTTGAATCTGTAGAGATGGCAGCAAAGGCCAGGAGGTAAGAGTATCTCAGCTCTAAAAAGAAGGTGGGAGGAGAACCTGCATCATAGGAGCACTCTTGGAAACTTGGAGCTGAGGCAATAACTTGAACTAGAAAAATATGTTAATTAAAACACTATATGGGGTCAAAAAAGCAGTCCAAGGGCCCAACAGAGCAAGCACATCCATGATGAGCATTCAAGGCAAACATCTTTGATACTGGAAGTTTGCCTTGGCTGATTCCCTTTGTTACTGTAATCCAAGCAAATATTCATGTATATACTGAAAAGACAAGAAGATTCCCCAGAAGTATTCCCGTACTAACATTATTAACCAATCATTTAATGTATTCTGTTTTTTTTTGGCTAAAGAGTGGAGTGATAAATAAATGTCTTGAGAATCAATAAATCTATTCAGTATGTACTTATTTGAAGCCCATGATTAAGTAAACCTTAGTAATTTGATACTCAATATGTTGCAGGTTTTTTTCCTGAAACAATCAAACCCTCCTAATTTTCCTAGGGAATTATATTGCTAGCAAAGTCATTAGTGTTTGCACATCAGTTTTGAGCCAAATTATGAATATCCTTAAATGCAAAGGGGTAAGTTTCTAAACTACATTCATTACAGAACAAGTGTATTGAGAGTAAGATTTTTTTTTTAATCCAAAGTGCCTGGGGAGTTTACCCCTGAGTATCCAAATTAATCATTAATCACAAAAGCAATTTGTTGAGCATTTGAAAATCATTACCAGTTTAAAAGACTTAGTTTCTATTTCAAAGCTTTCAGTGGGCAAAAAAGCTGCAGCTGTCACTAGAGAATACTCAATCTACACAGCAATTTAAACACTGTTTACAACAGACATATGTGGTTTAATTTTCACAGCTTTTTGTAATCTACTTTATTATGTATTATTCATTTACAGCAGGGAAAAATAACCTTCAATAAAACAAGTATGTTCGATAGGTTGAACCTGGCACATCCAAAGCCAGTCTGCAGAGTTCCTCGTGGGATAAACTGGTGGGAAGCATCTTGCCCTGCAGAAGTCCAACAGCAGCTTCAAGTTGAGTTTATGTACACTTTCATAGAGGCTTTGTGGTGAAAAATAAGTGACATTGGGAGTAGGATTAAGGATACTGTAATTTTCAGGAGGTTGTTGCCCTCTTATTTGACAATTATAGTATGAGTTTGGTCCAGTGTAACTTTATAAGAGCATTTCAATTTGGTATTTAATAACCCTGTCCTCAGTAAAGAGGCAGCTCTGAAATCTGCCATTCTGGTACAGATGTGTAAGTCCTGGGCACCTTGCCTTTTGGAAAATCCTTCACTAAGTTGCTTTAGGAATTAGCATTGCTATAGAGGCATGTAGCTGCAGAGACACAGATAGTGAGGAGGAATATTTGAATTTTTGTACATTTTAGTCTTTAAAAAATGCCTGTATATGGAGATACTGTTTTACTAAACTATATAGGTTTTATTATTTGTGTACAAGGATTATTTGCACTTGTTCTATAAAAATGGAAATGTACTTCAAAACTAAATGAAAGCAATAAGTTATGTAAAACACTGTACTAGTTTGCAAACAAACCAGTGGGAGATTCCCAGTCAGAATTACAATTTAAGAGGAAAATTAAAATAAAGGTTGAAAACACTGGCTTAACCTGACAGAGTCAGGACACAACCTGACACCCTGTTGGTCAGGGCGTTGGTAGCAGTCGGATTAAATGGTGGCTGCAGTCCTCTCGAAGTGATAGATGTGGTTCTGTCGAAGCGGAGATCTTGTAGAGGGGTCTGGTCTTCCTCTGAAGGTCCAGTGATGGTTATGTATGGTCTTGTCCTCTGGGAATCCAGTAGATAAGGCTGCTTGTGGTGTTCCAAGCCTCACATTCTGTCCAGGTGGGAATGCTTGGTTCCACCCCCTGGGCGGAGCATCTCACACTAGGATGATGTAATTTTATGAGTCATGCAGTGAGACTGGATGGCCCATTAACAGAAGATATTCCCTGGAGGGAGTTATGAGGGATGGGTCATGGAAGAGGTAAAGAACACTGCCCCACCTGGTTTTAACAGCTTATGAAGATGGTGATAGAATGCATACTTTTGGTTACATCTTACATTGTAACCTATAACAATGGTTAATGATTTTCTCTTATCTGTAGTAAACGCCCTCCTTTCTAGGAAGGCTTTTCTTTCCCTTGATGTGAGGCAATAAAAGGCATTTCATGTTCAAAAAAATATACATATTCTGTACTCAGTTCCTCATGAAATTTTTGGGAAGGTAATTTACTATTTAACCCATGATATTTTTACATTGTATCACATATATATTACATTTATCTTTCCGGTGATATCTGCTTTGTGAGGGCAGATAACCCTAAGTGTGTGTTGGGGGTTGGAGCAAAAAGAATGCTTTAGCCTTATTGGAAAATGTCTTGGTTTATTCTTAGTTAGGGCCCACTAAGCTGCAGTTCGGGACAGTCAGTAAAAAGAATGTATGGATGCATCTTCATTTCTGAAATCCTTGTGCAGATCAGGAAATCTGGTAAGTTAAAGATCAGGTAGAATGTGTGTTCTACTTGTAAAAGCATAATTATTGTGATTCAAATACTCCATATATTTGCCTTATCAGATTTAGACTGAGTTTACTTTTAAGTGGATGTGAAATTTAATAGGCAAATGTATGGCATAAAGCTGTTTATTGTGCAAGAGTAGTAAGTGTTTAATGCAAGGCCATGCTCAAATTGTAATTAAATAATCACAGATGTAATATTTCATCCATTTTATGGTAGTTCTCATCTTAGAAGAATTTCTGTACTGGTGTTTTGATACAACCTGTAGTTACCTGCTGTAAGAAAACAGCTGGAAATACCCCATAGGAATAGCCAACTAAGTCCCAACTATCCCATCAGAGCTGGAGTGGAAGAAACATGCTTCAGGACATGACACAGGAGTGGACTGGACTTTTTGGACTCTCAGTCACCAATGGTACTGTAGAGGTGCAGATGCACTCCTGTCTCTGTGCTGATCCCGTGCCTGCCTGCCTGAGCTGCTTATCTTTTATGTCCTGGCAGAGAGCTGATCAAAACTTTTTAATTGTGTGACTCCAACAAAATCTGTTCTTTACCTACTGAGCTGCAGAATAGCTTGAGCCCTCCACTGTTTGAAAAATGCAGGAAAAATAATTGGAAACTAATGTGTCTCCCTGAAATAAAAGCTCAAACTAAGGGGAAAGAAAAACCAAAACCAACCCCCGAAAAATCAGTTTCTTCCTTCTTTTGTCAAATTACACAAAATTTATAGGTTAAAGATAGATTTCATCAACATAGCTGGAAATGTTCTGTTTTCTACCCTAACTTCTACATAGATGGGAAAAGCTCAGAGCTGTTTCAGATGGTGTCTATAGGATTTGTAGAACAAAAGCTTTTATGGAAATAATGAAGATATTATACAGTGTTATGGACAGAATATAGATGATCCTAAAAAGTTGGTATCACCTTGTTCTGCTGGAAGTCCTTTTATTTCCCCTTCTAATTTCTTTGTGAAAATTCCACAGAAGAGTATTATCTGCTTGGAAACAATGATTAAAAGTGTAGGAAACACTTAAACATCTCCCTCTGAATAAAAACCCGACTGAAGTAAATATGAAAATGCCTATTAATATCACCATGCATAAGGCTATGGTCTTTGTAGAAAAGCCTGTGATTGCACAATCTATGCCTGAGTTCCACAGTGTGTTTTTTTAAAATATGCCTTTAAAATGTACTGCGTGATACGATGACAGCAAAGGGCAGAGTTGAACTGTGCATCCATAGCAACAGGATACTGCAGTGGCTTGTAAGATGCAATAACATCCAGCTCCTTATCAGATAAATTACTATCAGGTCCAAAACGCCTTCATCCACCCTCACTGCTCTGTGAAAAGAAGATGAATTATTCAGCTGAGAAATGCTGATAAATACTAATTTGCCACAAGGCAAAATGTAGCCACCAGGACCAAGAGGATGTCAAACCTTGGAAATATAAGTAATCACAGGAGACGGGAACGTCTCCAACTCTTCAGCATTTATAGTTTTCCAGAACCTGCTGAATTCCCAAGATTAAGCTACATTATCAGTATGAAGAAAAAGTCAATAGCTGTTGACAGACAAAAAATGTGGTTAGTGAAGAAAAAAAACCCCAGCATGCAGGAGCATAAAGCTTTTGCTGTGCAATTTAAACAAAACCCAACAAAGCTGGTTTCAGACTATTACAGTCTTGTGTTTGGATTGGTGATAAATTGAGGAAATCTTTAGTTTACTGTTTACTCTATTTAGAAACATCAGTAAAGAAAGTCAGTAGATAGTTAGCTAAGGGCCTCAGCACAAGCCAAGTTATGAAACTGGGATTAACAGAGTAAGAAGGAATTTGCAAGACTCAAGGCTCAAACATCCAAGGGGAATTTTACTATGGCATATAATTTTGGCAGTTATACTGTGATTGTGCCTAGATCTTCCAATACTCCAATGTACATGTATCTGCATTGATGTGTCTTATCTACTGACATCTCATCGGAGTTGACAAATGATGCGTCAGGGATATCTTCTCTGTAAAATATTTCTGTAAATGTTATGAAGCCCTCTGCTCTATTCTTGTTATTTGAATATATATTTGCATCAAAGGTATGACCAGTTTGTGTGTCACTACAACCTTTCCTCTGTCATCCAGTTATTCTGCTGGAGTGACCAGCAGTTTTTTTTCAGTCTGCATAGCCAGAGTTCTCCCCACAAAAGCTGGGATGTGACTGAAGAGGAGGAAATATACCTGGGTCTTGAGGTAACCTTATTTTCTGTTGCTGGCATGAGAAAGAGAGTACTAGTTTGAAAGCAAACCAGTGGGAGATCCCAAGTCAGAATTACAATTTAATAGGAAGATTAGGATAAAGGCAATGATACAGAAACACTGACAGAGTCAGGATACAACCTGACACCCTGTTGGTCAGGGCGTTGGTAGCAGTCTGATTACATGGTGGCTGCAGTCCTCTTGAAGTGATAGATGTGGTTCTGTCGAAGCAGTGATCCTGTAGAAGGGTCTGGTCTTCCTCTGAAGGTCCAGTGGTGGTTATGGAGCTCTTGCCCTCTGGGAATTCAGGGGATAAGGCTGCTTGAGGAGTTCCAAGCCTTGGATTATATCCACATAGGAATGTTTGGTTCCTCCCCCTGGATGGAGCATCTCAGACTGGGATGATGTAATTTTATTAGTCAAGTAGTGAGACTCAATGGCCCATTAGCAGGAGATGTCCCCCTGGAGGGAGGATGGGTCATGGAATAAAGAGCACTGCTCCACATGGTTTTAACAGATGGCGATAGAATGCATATTTTTGGTTACATCTTACACCGTAAGACAATGTAACTTAAGACAAAGAGGAATGCTACTGCATCCCCCTAGCAGTGCACAAATTAAATATTTTTAAGGAAAATAAATTGGACTCCATGTAGAAGTGTGGAAGAACTGCAGGACATCTTCAGTAGGACTGATGTAAAGTGACATCAGAAGAAATCAGCTTTCTTCAGACAAAGAAACAAAACAGTAATGTCACATTTTTGGTCTTTTTAATCCCCCCCAAATTTCAAAAATAAACATTCTGACCATCATGCATGAATGCTTGGTCTCTTTACAGTGGTTCTGACCATTGGAGGAAACCTGTATCATATCTATTCTATTTGACAAGCTTTATTTTAGTATACATAGTTAAGGGTTCTTCTGAGACAAAGTTTCAGAAGCAATATAGACATGATAGTGTGTGAAGAAGAGTGGATTCTGTAACTCCATGGGCAGAAGAAGACATCTCAGAGCGAGTTCCCTACACAAAATTTAGTACTGATTTAGTATTATTTAAATGAAATAAAGGTGCACACTAAATGTAATTTTCCTTTTCAATTATTAAAATACTATATTACAGAAAATTTAATTTGAAGAAGAAAGGAGATTTCAATATGTGAAAAATTGAATTTGAGAGAGTTTGGAACAGAGCTGAAGTTTAGAAAGCATACTATCCAAAATTCTTATAATTAAGCCACTGAAGGAAGTGTAGAGTTTAATAACATTCCTGTCTCATAACTTCTGCATGATAACATTACTTTAGGCATTGTTCAACAATATCAAATCAGTTTTATTGACTTTAGGTTTAATCTTTTTAAAGCTTTATAAATCATAGTAAAACCAGCCTCATTTTTCCAGATGAGACTTAGAGAAAAGTAAAAAGATCTTAATCAGCTAAAATGAGAAAAAAAAAAAAAAAGTAGTATCTAAATAAGGCCAGGGGAGAAAGGCAGTGGCACAATTTTACTATAACAGAAAAGTTCTAAGACTTTTATTTTCTAACCCATTTCTAAGAACAGTGCCTTGAAGCAATGTTGGGCTCTTCCCAGGGGCTGGTATGGGGCTGTGTTTTGGATTTGTGCTGAACCCAGGGTTAATAACACAGAGATGTTTTTGTTATTGCTGAGCAGGGCTTACACAGAGCCAAGGCCTTTTCTGCTTCTCGCACCAGCCATGCTTGTGAGGAAGCTGGGGGTGCTTGAGAAGGTAGGCAGGGACACAGCCTGGACAAGTGACCCCAAGGGACCACAGGGATATTCCAGACCGAATGGCATCATGCTCAGTATATAAAGTGAAGGGAAGAAGGAGGAAGGAGAGGACATTTAGACTGATGGTGGTATCTTCCCCAGTCATTGTTCCCTGTGATGGGGCCCTGCTCTCCTGGAGATGGCTGAACACCTGCCTGGCCATGGGAAACATTGAATTAATTCCTTGTTTTGCTTTGCTTTGCTTGTGTGTATGACTTTTGTTTTCCCTGATAAACTTTCTTTATCTCAACCTATATGTTCTCTCCCATTTACCCTTCCAATCCTCTCCCCAAAATCATGCGTTCATCATTCCTTGCGTTCCAGGAGAACGTTCCACGTTCTCTTGCTCTTTCCCACCTTGAAGAGTGCAGGAAACATACAGATAATGAGGAAATCTGAGAGCTGAATCTTAAAACCATCAGTAGATAATAGAAAAGAATTATATTCTCACTGTATTCCACCTGTCTTTGATTTACAGCCAAAACATTCTCCGTATGTTGCTCTGCTGATTCAGATGTAAGTGAATATGTGGACCTAGATATGGAATCTGGGAGGGATATGAACTTGTTTATAAATTAAAATAGTTGCAGAGCTGGTGCATTTTGTGATTTTTGAGCTACACAGTTTTGGTAGGGGACTGGACTTACTCGTTGCGAAAGGCTTTTTAAAAGTTGTGCACCGACATGTGATGAGGTATTGAGGAGTCAGAGCTTTATAACCTAATAAGGAAAGATTAGCGTGTATACAACTATGATATTTGAAATTCTATTGTGTCTCTAATGAAAAAATAATGTATTTTAAGATGTGGCTGAAAGCCAGCGTATACAAAGAAAGAAGGTAGCTTCACTTGTTTGCAGAGTAAAAAGTTTGGTTTCTGCTTTACATGTTCTGAAAAATTCAATTTATTAATGGCATAGCTCCAAAAAGTAAGTGTCACGATACTGGGATGAACTTCCTTGTATGACCCACATTCACAGTCAAAATGTACTGCTTTATTTCTGGTGGCTCTTTCTATCCCTACTGGAACTGTTTTCGAGTTGCTGTTTGTTTCAGAAGCTAAGAGACACTGCAGAGGAGTGCTCTATTAAATGCTAGCTCCAGGAAGAACTGAGAATTTCTAATTAGCCGCAGAATGCAACAACTGTGCCAAACCTCTGACATTTACAGAGGTAAAAGCAGGTTGAAAGATTTATGGTTTTGTTTTTCACTTTTATGTTTCTATCAATAAAGCTGGATTTTACTTTCAGTAAAAATGTTGGTGGAAGTTCTGTATAGCTCACAAATTAAAATTCTGTCTTTAGGATTGTTCAGAATAGTTTTCAAAAACTGCCTAAGTGGCTTTCCTTAGGCTTTGTGCACCAAATAAAACATAAAGCATTAAAATTTCCTGAAATGTTATTTCCTTTTCTTATAGCAAATGTGATCTGAAAATAATGGAAGATTATTTAAAATGTTGGATAGTGTTCATTTCAAGGTTAGTAGATTTTAGACTGGCTTTCAAACATTCAGGTGCTAGTATTTCAACTGCAGATGTAGTTATCTCTAAGATTTTCAGAAATTACTATTATATAAAAAAAACCACTCAATCTGGAACTAAGAGGAAAGGTATTTTAAAATTCTTAATATTTTTATTAATTGAGAAAATGGAAGAAACTGGAGTGATATTGACCAAATGTCAGAAGATAAATATTTATTTTACTATTTATTTCTTTGCTTTATATGCCTTCTGTTTATGTCATGCCTTCATTACTTCATAATTTGATCTTGCAGAGTGGTGAGAAAGAGAAGTGGGGAATGTCTTGCAAATCCATGTATGTTTTGAACATCATGGTGATGTTATACCCATGGCAAAGAATAATAATTATTTTGCTGAAAAGCAGAGAAAATCAGTTTATAGTGCCTATCATGCTTAATTTTAAAACATATAGTAGAAATTACTTGGCAGTAAGATATTGCCTGCTGTGGGAGGTGTTCAGCACAGCCTCTAGATAAAACTGCAACCAGACCCCACTATTCCCCCAAGAGCTGCCACTTAATGTCCAATTAAACTTTCAGGAGGAGGAGTTACTCAGTTCAAAGACTGAATTCTGGATCAACACACGCAGAAAGAGAATTGAGAGAATACACAGGCATTTAGAATAGCAAAATCTGGTCTTGGACTCAGAACAGGGATGGAGACAACATAGAACAGTGGAAATATTATATTATTTGCAAGATTAAAAAATTAAAAAATTTCCATTCAGCGTGATACAGTAATTTTTAAGCCTGAACCCATATACAGCAGACACTGAACTAGTTTTTCCAAAACCAGAAATGTGTATCTACAAATGTATTTCATATACAAGAACTAACACCATAGTAGTCTCATTGACTGGCATAAACAAACAGGTGAGGTCTAGACTGAAGTTTTCCACTGTCCCCAGACTTATTGCTTAGCATACCTAGGTGCCCTAAGCAGATCACAGAACCACAGAATGGTTTGGGTTGGAAGGGACCTTACAGATCATCTCATACCAGCTCTCTGTCAGGGGCAGGGACACCTTTCACCAGATCAGGTTGCTCAAAGCCCCATCCAACCTGACCATGAACATTTCCTTGAACGGGCGTGGGACAGGACTGTCCACAGTGTTTATGTTCCCACTGCATATGCAACAATGGGGTGCTGAGGTGGCCAAGGCTGATTTCAGAACCTAGTTTGCTTCATAATGTCCTAATGGTGAAGAAGAAGCTGTAAAGCTGTGCTGGTACGTGCCATGACATGCTGACACATGCTACTTGTGTCTTCCTCTGGTGGAAATTTCCTTTGGCTGACTGACTACAGTTTGTACAATGGAAGTGTCCACCTGACTCTGTGCTGTCCTGTTCTGCTCGGTGTGGTTCCACTGCTACAGTAAGCAGTTTCATTACAAACTACAGATAATTTTTTTATATTAGGAGAGAGCTCTTACGTCAGACCTTGTTTCTTGCCATGATGGGCTTAGAAGCAGGTGTGTGAGAGTTGCCACAGACAGTTGGTGGAGACCTGAACTTCTTGCCACTCAGAGGTAGGGTGTAAAGCAACCAAGCTGGCTGTCAAAATGAGGTTTTTGGTGGGTCCTAATAGCACAGTTAAATTAGGATACTGCAGTTTCTTGGGAGTTAAAAAACTTTTAAAAGGAAATACCATATATGGTGGTGTAGAAAAAGAGAACGGTGAAGAGATATTTGGTCTTCCCCCCCCACATTTCAAAATGAAAGCTGCAGTTAAAATGGCGTGTGGGATTTATGCCTATTTGCACAAATGCATGCATATTCATGTCATGAATTTCCCTGAAGTGTACCTGAGGCAAAGTGAACGCTGAAATCTAATTCATCCGTTTGCATAAATGTCTGAAGTCTGTCTTCCTCAAGTTTCTCTTTTTCTTCATCTTAAATTCATAAAGGATCCAAAGAAAGCATCAGGATATTTTTACTCTAATAGCAGCTTTAAACATGAATACTGCACTGGTCTCTATGAAGCTGCATTATATGAACGTTTTTTATTGTTGATCAGATTTTGAAGCACTCCATTCTTCTGTAGCCCTTCTTCAGGTTAAACATCCTTTCTATAAAACATGACTACTTACATATTTTCTTACACATCTTCTTACACTTATGTATGTAAGTGTATGAAAAAATAAATTGTTCATGATCTGACCCATAAATAAATATTTATTCTTGGTAAGATACTAAGCTGTTGTGTGACTTGAGAGAAACAACTCTTCCTCTCTATATTTCCTGACAGCTGTGAAACAATTCTACTTCAAAAGTCACAGGATTTGAATTTCAAAATAACTTGCAGGCTGGAAGCAGGGCTTTAATGTTTTTAAAACTTTAGCAGGCAATGGAGAAAGAAGCTGAATATGATTCTAAGTGTCAGGAGAATAGTGATTTTCATGTGTGCAAGGCTTTAAAATTCACAGAATCACAGAATCACTAGGTTGGAAGGGACCTTCAGGATCATCAAGTCCAACCCATGCCCCAAACACCTCAACTAAATCATGGCACCACGTGCCACATCCAATCTTTTTTTTAACACATCCAGAGACGGTGACTCCACCACCTCCCCAGGCAGAACATTCCAATACTTTATCACCATATATGTAAAAAACTTTCCTAATATCCAGCCTATATTTCCCTTGGCGCAGCTTAAGACTGTGTCCTCTGGTTCTGTCAGTTGCTGCCTGGAGAAAGAGACCAACCCCCACCTGGCTACAGCCACCTTCCAGGGAGTTGTAGAGAGCAATAAGGTCACCTCTGAGTCTCCTTTTCTCCAGGCTAAACACCCCCAGCTCCCTCAGTGGTTCCTCCCAGGGCTTGTGCTCCAAGCCCCTCCCCAGCCTTGTTGCCTCCTCTGGACACGCTCCAGCGTCCCAACGTCCTTCCTGAACTGAGGGGCCCAGAACTGGGCACAGCACTCGAGGTGTGGCCTCACCAGTGCTGAGTGCAGGGGGAGAATGACCTCCCTGCTCCTGCTGGCCACACTGCTCCTGATCCAGGCCAGGGGCCATTGGCCTTCTAATGTTCTTCTTTAAAAGTTGGAATGAACACCTTAGTTCTCTTGGAAGTAAATGGAGAAAAAGACTAACCCCAAACTCCTGAGAGACCTGTAAACAACAGAGGCACAGACTCAGACTGGCAGGGAATCTGAATCCTTCATTCAAAGAAACGAGCTGGTTTTATACACTTCTCTAGGACACAGTATTTCCTTGTGTGGTAACTCCCACTAAGGGACCTATCACACATTGCCTCATCAGAAACACACTTTCTCAGTGTCCTTACCTGGAGTGATCACACGCTGTTCAGGTGTTTGGCGGCTTCAGGCAGGCTCCTCTCCATGGGGCTCTGCTGCCTGGCACCTCCTTCCCCCCCAGGTCAAGCTGCTCTGTGCTGCCATGTGCTTCTGCAGGCACGTCCCACAGCCGTAACTCAATTCTATCCTAGCTCTTCCCACAGAGACCCACACAAGTCTGGCATTGTTTTTGGCAGCAGAGCCAAAGTATGTATGTTGGGAGTGTGAAAGGATCCTTTCAGAGATTACAGACAAGTTTTCCATATTTGAGCTGTTACTGCAGCTCAGATGACGTGTCAGGGGGACAAATCCATCCACTGCTTTGAGACCAGTTCCTGGGTAGAAGAATCAGCTCTACCTACTCTATAGGAGTTGGCTTTAGAAGTTACAGCAAATAACTGCTTTGATTTAGTTCTGTGGGTAATCTCTCCTTTCCTATTAAGTGTTTTTTTTACAGGGCTGTGCTATATGCCATAAGGTTCAGGAGGAGGACAGCATGCCTGGCAGAGAACATCATGAAAGTTGGGAATATATGGTGGTGAGGGACCCTGGGTTACCCAGAGAAGCTGTGGATTTTCCTTCCTGGGCAATGTACAAGTCTAGGCTGGATGCAACTTTGAGCTACCTGGTCTAGTGGAAGGTGTCCTTGCCCATACCAGGGGCATTGGAAAGAGGAGAATTTAAGGACCCTTTCAGCCCAAACCATATTATGATTCTACAAACGTATCAAGTGAGACAGTAAGGAATTGAGGAACCTAGCTGTGGTATTTATATGTGCTCTTTGGAAAACTGAGAAAAGATATTAAGGATAGACAAGATAGCTTTGCAGGTTAAAAAGAATGAGTCAATGGAGCTGTAAACATTAGCCAGATGCTAGTGCAAGGTAGAATAATGACATGGCTACTCTGTGAGTCTGTTAAATAAGAATTACATAATATAAATATAAATATAATTAGGCTTGTCACTATGGAGCTTCTTCTCAGACAAGTCATCTTTTGTTTTGTTTTCAGCAGAGTTCAAGGTCTGGTTGGTAAGGAAACCTGTGTCACTATTAGATGCTTTGATTTCTCTGAGGCATTTAATTTAGTATCACATAATATTTCAATTTAAAAATACTGTATTATGTAGCATTAACAAGCTGCACAGCAGATGAATTAGAACTGGCTCTCTTACAGGTGTGAGGGGGACCAATCTGTGTCTGGATTGGAGTGGGCTGCAGACCACTGGCACAGAGTGCAAAAAGTGATAGATTGTATCATGGATTTGCGACTGAAAATGAAATCTCACCCGAGGGAAGGCAAAGTAGCTGTGTGCTGTGTTAGGGGCGGCACTGACTTCAGCCCTACGAGAGCGAGCAGCCAGGAGCCATCAGGAGACGGCTGTAATTAAATCTCTACGAGCACAGGTTCAGTTCCTGTAAGCCCAGGGAGCAAACCTAGCGGGACAGTTAGAAAAGGAATCAGAGCAGCAGTTTGATACAAGTGTTGGAAAAAGGGCTGGTCTGGGAGCCCGGGGCGCCGGCTGCTGCCAGGGTCAGACTGTTGCAGGCAGAGCAGGTGCTCTCACAGAACCTGGAAGAGAGCCGGTGGGCTCACAGAGCCGGGTCTGACAGCGTGCTCTGTCTCTGCCCACTGACGGAAACTGAATTTTTGTATGAAAATGATCAGAATCAAACACCCGTCATTACAGCCAAAGAGGTACTTCTTACTGCTCCCAAATTAGCTAAGTTAAAAAAAGGAATATTGCAGCGTTCGCGCCTTATTTTCATTCCAGAAGTCTATGAAAAAGAATCCTCCCCAATTCTCCCTTTTACAACGTGATGGGACGAGGTGTCAAAATGAAGTTGCTAATGGGGAGAGATCAATGAGAAATGCCACCTTTGCCACGGTCACCTGGGGACCGGGGCTACTTTATATTTTTAAGATTGATCCAGACGTTGATGTAAAATCCTTATGGTGAAATTTTCAGATGAATTAAAGGTGTGTGAGGTAGCAAATAATGGAGGCAATTAATTAGAAAATCATGCCATGTGACAGTCAGATGCTGCAGTGGGTTAATGGTGCAGTGGTACCTGGGTGCCACGTTACTGCTCTGAGGGCAAATGCCAAACACTTTGTTGGTGGCCTCATGTTCAACCTGCTGTGGAGTGTTCTAACTTTGGTACATGTACCTCTTTTCCTCAACAATTCTCTCTTCCCCAGCAAATGTGTAAGGAAGGCAGGTGTTGGGAAGGAAAAAGGTGAGAGATGTTGCTCTGCCGTTGCGGTTCCAATTAAATAATGTCGAGCAAAAGGTGAGCCTCTCAGACGGTGAAATTCTTCTGGGCAAATTAAGACAGATCAGCTGGAGAAAAAAACACTTGATTTTTTTTTTTCTCCTGTTTTTGTCAAGTTGTTGCCGCCTTTTCTCAGAGCTGCTTGGTAGCAACCTGCTGGAACGTATTGTATGCTGGTATTTGCATTTTCTAAAGTTAATACCAATCTCGGAATTAGAGAAAGGTGGTTGTTGGAGAAAATTTTGTAGTCCAACTTCTTGCTCAGGATAGGAGAATTTGGAAATTAGGTCAGAAGGCTCAGAGCTTTGTCAGTTGAGCTTTAAAATTTCAAAGTTTGGAATTTCCTTACCTGCCCTGGGAAAGTTGTTCTAGCATTTGACCATGTATAGGCCTAGAGAAGCTGCCTTTAGTCACAACTTCCCCCCTCAGGCTGCACTGTTTTCTGAGAAATTTTCATTAGGCCTCAGCCTTGACAAACTGCACCTGGCCAAAGCCCCTCTCTAGCTTAATCAGAAACACTGTCTGTTCCCAGGGGCTAGTGATGTCTAATGAGCACCTGGTTTTTAACAAGCAGCCTTACAAACTTTTTTTCTTGCCTGAATAATAAGCCAAGTAGAATAATATTTCTATTGCCAAACCATTAATGAAAGTGACCAATTTGAATTTTGGCCAGGGTGGAAAATTACTGTGACTAAAGCCCACTTTCTTGAGACCCGATAAAGAGTGGTCCAAAGTGAGATCCTTTTGAGCTCTCTACTCCCAGAAGATAATGGCCAAATGTGTGTGTCTCAGGTACTGATAACTGGATGGCTGTGAAGCCAAGGAGCTCTTAGTAGTAACAAAGATGGTTGGTAATAAGCAAGGACTATTTTCATTAAAATCCTGTGAGAGACTAAGTTTTGGCTGGAGAAGGGAGGCCAGGTGGAAATAGGGCAGCACTTTTCCACAAGAAAGAACCACAACACAGTACAGCAGAAGTGCAGGATTGATTGGCAGGAGGTGGACATGGACTATGAGGAAGGACTGGGTCCACCCAAGACCCACGAAGCCCTCTAACCCAGGCCCAAAAGATGTGAAAGAACAGACTGTGCATGATAACTAATTAGTATAGCAGTGAAAAACCTGTCTTTGGGGCAGTGAAATCTGTCCATAAAAAGGTATCCCTTCCCCTCCCAAGCCTGAGTGGTGCCCTCCAGACCCTGGAAATCTCATCAGCCGGACTGATGCAGCTAGATTGCCACTTATTGCCTGGACTGACGCTGAGACCAGGATTGGCATGCCATCACATGGATTGACACTGGAGCAAGGGCTGGTGATCCCTTTCCCCCTCTTTTTTCTCATTTTTTTTCTCTCTTTTCCTTTTTAAAATTCATCTCCCCCTTTTTAATTTCCTTTCCGCCCTACACTTTTA
Organism: Picathartes gymnocephalus; assembly: GCA_013390045.1. Lineage (NCBI taxonomy): Eukaryota > Metazoa > Chordata > Aves > Passeriformes > Picathartidae > Picathartes > Picathartes gymnocephalus. The sequence goes on along the minus strand of WEKY01008923.1, from coordinate 73,111 downwards.
TCCAACACCCCCCTGTCATGAGCTTAATTTCTCTTTTCCCTTTACCCTTCTCCTTTATCCCAAACCCACTCGGGTGTGCCTATATCGTAGGTCAGGGACTAACATACCAATTTCCATGTCAAGCACGTAATTTACTAATAAAGCTCTCTGATTGATTGAGTACCTTATGACTTTTGTCATTCCTTTCAACCAATGAACTCTTTTGAATCTTAAGTGCTTATTTCCTATTAAGGGATGTTCATCCCAGACAACTCTGGTGAAGACTTGTTTTTTCCTTTTACCTGAGGGGTGTTTTCTGTTTTGCATCTTGCCTCTTGTTGTTTCACTGCATATATACAAAAGTGTGAACTGTTTGAACTATCTATCAGTTGCTGATAGAAATACCTCGGGTTAGCTCCCTGTTAGGATTTTGGATGCTTGTGGAAGTGAAAGAAGTCCTCTATGTATGTGTGTGTGTGTATTTACTCCATCATCTACATTTATAATTCTGGTGGTTTCTGATAGCACTATAGGCACTTTTTGCTGCTTTGATTTATATCTACAATAAACAGTAGCCCTTAATCTATCTTTATTTCAGCAGTGGAATTGTACTTATCTACTTTCAAGCTCTTTATAGTCTTCATAACATGTATAGGAGCAAATCGTATCATTCCCCACCCTCAACAAGCAGTCATTTCAATTTCCTTCTAAACCCCAGTTAAAATTATTTCTCTATCTGAGCTGTTTTGAACCAGTTATAAAATATATTGGGTAGGAAGCAAAACTTACGCTTCTCAGCTTTTCAGTGATTGTAATACAAAAATATGGTATTGCATCTAGAATAAATGGAGATTTAAAAAGCTATGGAAATGGATAATTTTATTCTGAAAACAAGTCACAGTTTCCATACTGATGGTTAGTTTAATTTTGAAAATGTCATTTATATTCTGAAAAAATCCCATTCTAGTGAAGGAGATGCTGGGAAATTGTAGTACAACATGTTGAATTGAGTCAGACATAAAACTGCTTTGTCAGAGTTTGTTCTGTACATAACATGAAATTTCATTTCAATTGAACCATTGTATTAAACTTAGAATTTTCTACTTCAAATTTGTCCCTAAGGGTATTCCCAGTCTTTAATTTAAACTGTGTTTTTCTACAGTTAAATGTCTTGATCATAGTTTTGACAATGCAATTAGAAATAAAACTGATATGAAAGGAAGCTACTGGAAACTTACCTTCTGTTTTTAACTATATAAACACATGCATTTATAGATCTATAAATATATATACTTGCCCCACAGGGAAAGCTATACCAAACCCTTGAAACCTTGAGATTTTGAATTTAGAGCTCTTAAATGCAATAAGATGGAATGTGTTTGAGTAAAACAGTATTTTGGCCAGTTGTGTATGCAACTTGTATTTTACTCAACCTTGGAAGGATATAGCAATGAAACTGCTTAAGTTTTAATTGGGATTATGGCATGGTTTTACTTTATTCCTCATGGGTCCCTTCCAAATCAGGATATTCTATGATTTTCCATTTTCTCTTTGTTGATTCAGAGGTTATAATGAATCCATTACAATAAGTGAAATCTTGGCTGGAGTTAAACTTTCTGATTTTATATTATGCTTCATTTTTGGCCCAAGATTTTGGAATTACGCCCTGAAAGTTGTAGTTAGGAAGTGTGTAGGTGGCTAAGGCATGGAATAAACCCAGAGATTGCTTTTACTTTGGTATCCATGCTAATGATAAAAATGGTACAAATAATAATAGTAATAGTAATGGTAATAGTAGTAGTAATAATAATAAATTTTCATCAGAACATATCTTCAAAGGCAAATATAGTTCTAGATATTTGTTTAGATAAAAAATTCTTCCAGTGAAAAATAGACTCTGCCTAAGAGTATGTAGGAGAAAATAGGACAGTCAAATGCTACAGTTTGTGGAAGTCAGAAGTCACTAGGACACCATACACACTTTTAAAATAAAGGAACACATTAGCTGAATTAGACTTCAACATGGAGAATGAATTATTTTATAGAGCCAGCCCCTCTCTTTTTATTGTCTAGTTAGTAGTCCTTGAAGTGGGAATATAATTGTAATGTGCCCATTTAGAAGTTTATATTGTTTTAGTTTCTGTTCGACTGAAGAATTTTAAACTTAAGTAATTAACTTATTAATAAGTTAGCTACTCATTAATAAGAATAAAAGCACTTTTGTTTAATAGCTATGCTTTTAAATCATAAGTACTTGGACATACAAATCCATCATTCTTACAGATAACTTTTAAATTATTTTACTGCAGTTTTGACATATCATTCTAGCTGAGATGTCTTCGTCATCTTCCATTTTTCTTGGTGTGTTGATTTGGCATGGCCTGATATTTTGGTAGCGAGGGAGGGAGATGGGTAACTTCTGTGAGAAGCTGCTAGAAGCTTCAACCATGTCGGACAGAGGCAGTCTCTGATGGCTCTGAAGATGGACATGCTGCTGGCCCAATTAGAGAGGTTGATAACCTTCTGTGATGACACATTTAAGAACAAAATTAAAGCAGTGCACACACAGTTTATTCCCCAGGGGTGGGGAGGTGCTGAGGATGCTGGTGCAGCCACCACCATCTCGGAGCGGCCCACAGCGAGCATTGCCTCCCTGGCCTCCCCTAGCCAGTTGTGCCATGGGTGAAAGTGCAGGGGCAGAGGGGGCAGTGGCTTCTCCTTCCCAGTGCCCCGCATGAGGAGAGGTGTTAAACAGCGCCAGCGCCACTGCCCGCGCAACGGCGGCGGGACCACCTGGCCGGCAGCAGAAGCGTGATGAGCTATTCTCCAACGCAGAAGCTACACGAGATCACCTTCTTGGCGCTGTGGGATCTTGCAAGAATCTTTGAATTAGTGGAACTTGTTGACAAGGGTACCTACAAGCAGCAGTTTTTTTCTAGAGTAGAGGAGGAATAAGGTCATGTGAGCAAAAACATGGCAGCACGAAGGTCAGTGGAAAAGAAAGAGGAGGAGGAGAGGCTTCAAGCGTTGGAGCCGAAATTCCTCTCAAGATGTAATGGGGATTATAATAAAACAAACTGTCCCCCTGTAATACATGAAGTCCACAGGGGCTGCAGAGATCCACTCGCAGCCCATGGGAAAAGTGCTCACACCGCAGCGGGTGCATGCCAGAGAAAGCTGTGGTCCAGTGGGAGACCCAAATGGACAGAGAGGGCCCTGCTTCCATAGATAGAGAGAGAGGGCCCTTGCTTCCACAAGGAAGTTTCCGTGCTTATCCTCAGAGGACTGCACCTTGTGGATGAGTGACCCATGCCACAACAGTTTTGGGATGACTCTTAGCCCATCGGAGGGACCTTACGGCATAGCAGAAAAAAGTCCTCTCCCTGAATGAATGGAAAAAGATCATGAGTGACGAACTGACCAAAACCCCCACACCCTGTCTCCTTGAGTTATTGGTGAGAAGGAGGGAGGGGCTGGGGGGAAAAAAGGTGTTTTTAAGACTTTAATTCTCATTATCCTCCTCCGACTCTGTTAACAATATATCTACTTTATATCTCTAATTTTGAACCGGTTTTGCCCGTTGAGTGTTTTTTCTCCCAGTCCTTATCTCAACTCATGAACCCTTAATTCATTTTTCTTTCTCTCCTCTGTCCAACTGTACTGAAAGGGTAGGTGAACAACTTTTGTGAGTGCCTGGCGTTTGGCTAGTGTCAAACCACAACACTCGGCATTTCATTTTCAGGAGAATTTTTATTGGCTTATGAAGTATTTTTAAAATTTGACCCAATTTACCATGTGTCAATCTGTTATTCACACTTTAAATCTTGTTCTAAACTGGTAAAATTATTTTTTTTCCACAGGTGAAAGGATTTTATGCAGTTGAAACACATTCTTTGTTAGTAGAGTGCTGACTTTCTTTTAAATGGTCTAGTATTTTTAGTCAGATTATGAGTTGTCCCTGGATGAGGAGAAGACAATTTGAATGGCTGTTCCTGTTAATCCAAATAATCCTGGTCTCTAAAGAGATTAACATAAACGCATATAGTTGCTTCCTTTTGCCTCTGCTTCAGTGGTTTGGTTAGTTAGACTATATGCCATCTCTGATTTATAAAGAGCAAACCAAAAAACAAACTAAAACTCTGTAAAAGTTATGGCTAATTAAAACCATAACTACTGACTGAGAAAGCAGCACAAGCTGGGTCAAAAGTGGATTGCTTATTGTTCACAACACAGACTGAGTCAGAAAAGAATTATTGCTCACATAAGAGATAACTCAAGTATCTGTTTGCAAGCCTATGCAAGTTGATGTAGTATTGACGTCCTTGCACAGGCCCAGTGAATTTTTAAGCTGGGTAATTTGCTTGAGGAACAAATTTTGTGTGAAATAGGCATCAATTAAAATTGTCGATGGGAACTGCTCGTTTGTGATACACAGCAAATGGATGTCATCTGGTAATTGACTGGGCTGCTAAAATATGAAATTAATCTGTTTTGTAGCCTCAGTAAACACTGATGGAAGAAACAATCAAAAGAGGATGTTTANCTGCTGGCCCAATTAGAGAGGTTGATAACCTTCTGTGATGACACATTTAAGAACAAAATTAAAGCAGTGCACACACAGTTTATTCCCCAGGGGTGGGGAGGTGCTGAGGATGCTGGTGCAGCCACCACCATCTCGGAGCGGCCCACAGCGAGCATTGCCTCCCTGGCCTCCCCTAGCCAGTTGTGCCATGGGTGAAAGTGCAGGGGCAGAGGGGGCAGTGGCTTCTCCTTCCCAGTGCCCCGCATGAGGAGAGGTGTTAAACAGCGCCAGCGCCACTGCCCGCGCAACGGCGGCGGGACCACCTGGCCGGCAGCAGAAGCGTGATGAGCTATTCTCCAACGCAGAAGCTACACGAGATCACCTTCTTGGCGCTGTGGGATCTTGCAAGAATCTTTGAATTAGTGGAACTTGTTGACAAGGGTACCTACAAGCAGCAGTTTTTTTCTAGAGTAGAGGAGGAATAAGGTCATGTGAGCAAAAACATGGCAGCACGAAGGTCAGTGGAAAAGAAAGAGGAGGAGGAGAGGCTTCAAGCGTTGGAGCCGAAATTCCTCTCAAGATGTAATGGGGATTATAATAAAACAAACTGTCCCCCTGTAATACATGAAGTCCACAGGGGCTGCAGAGATCCACTCGCAGCCCATGGGAAAAGTGCTCACACCGCAGCGGGTGCATGCCAGAGAAAGCTGTGGTCCAGTGGGAGACCCAAATGGACAGAGAGGGCCCTGCTTCCATAGATAGAGAGAGAGGGCCCTTGCTTCCACAAGGAAGTTTCCGTGCTTATCCTCAGAGGACTGCACCTTGTGGATGAGTGACCCATGCCACAACAGTTTTGGGATGACTCTTAGCCCATCGGAGGGACCTTACGGCATAGCAGAAAAAAGTCCTCTCCCTGAATGAATGGAAAAAGATCATGAGTGACGAACTGACCAAAACCCCCACACCCTGTCTCCTTGAGTTATTGGTGAGAAGGAGGGAGGGGCTGGGGGGAAAAAAGGTGTTTTTAAGACTTTAATTCTCATTATCCTCCTCCGACTCTGTTAACAATATATCTACTTTATATCTCTAATTTTGAACCGGTTTTGCCCGTTGAGTGTTTTTTCTCCCAGTCCTTATCTCAACTCATGAACCCTTAATTCATTTTTCTTTCTCTCCTCTGTCCAACTGTACTGAAAGGGTAGGTGAACAACTTTTGTGAGTGCCTGGCGTTTGGCTAGTGTCAAACCACAACACTCGGCATTTCATTTTCAGGAGAATTTTTATTGGCTTATGAAGTATTTTTAAAATTTGACCCAATTTACCATGTGTCAATCTGTTATTCACACTTTAAATCTTGTTCTAAACTGGTAAAATTATTTTTTTTCCACAGGTGAAAGGATTTTATGCAGTTGAAACACATTCTTTGTTAGTAGAGTGCTGACTTTCTTTTAAATGGTCTAGTATTTTTAGTCAGATTATGAGTTGTCCCTGGATGAGGAGAAGACAATTTGAATGGCTGTTCCTGTTAATCCAAATAATCCTGGTCTCTAAAGAGATTAACATAAACGCATATAGTTGCTTCCTTTTGCCTCTGCTTCAGTGGTTTGGTTAGTTAGACTATATGCCATCTCTGATTTATAAAGAGCAAACCAAAAAACAAACTAAAACTCTGTAAAAGTTATGGCTAATTAAAACCATAACTACTGACTGAGAAAGCAGCACAAGCTGGGTCAAAAGTGGATTGCTTATTGTTCACAACACAGACTGAGTCAGAAAAGAATTATTGCTCACATAAGAGATAACTCAAGTATCTGTTTGCAAGCCTATGCAAGTTGATGTAGTATTGACGTCCTTGCACAGGCCCAGTGAATTTTTAAGCTGGGTAATTTGCTTGAGGAACAAATTTTGTGTGAAATAGGCATCAATTAAAATTGTCGATGGGAACTGCTCGTTTGTGATACACAGCAAATGGATGTCATCTGGTAATTGACTGGGCTGCTAAAATATGAAATTAATCTGTTTTGTAGCCTCAGTAAACACTGATGGAAGAAACAATCAAAAGAGGATGTTTATTAAAATTTTTTAAAAATTAAAATTATTGCCCTCACTGATAAAGAGCCATGAGTACAAACGTTTTATAGTTAATATAAAACTCTTTCATTCTAAGTGCCCAACTTCTTAATTTGGCCTCTCCTAGACAAAGAAACTTCCTTGTGCACTTAACTGATCTCGATACTAATGAAGCTCAAAGTATAGCACTTTTTTCCTTGAGATGCTGATTTGTTGCCCAACAGGTCACTGCGGAAGTTTCAACACTCATGTAAAATTAATTCTTTAAGAACTGCTACAGTGGTGTGTATACAAGATGTCCTATCTCTGTACACATATTACTGCTACCTTCAATTTGCCCTGTTTTCTGCCGCTCTTTAATTTCAAGCAGTGCCTTGTTTAGAAAGCAGCTCTCAAGTGCTCCATCACATCAGTCAGAATCTTATAGTCTTGAACAGCAAATTCTGTCTGAATATTGGTCTATGGTCCTGCCTCAAATCTTGTTGATTATTTACCAATTGTTTAGTTAATGTACAACAAATATTGTAGGGTTCAGGCCAGGATAGAGCACAAACACATATAAGATGTCTGAATTTACAGGAAATAAATAACTTTAGCTACTTGACGTTTAATAGCTTTCAAAAACAGACTCAAAAACTTCAGATTCTATACCCCCAGGACAACGGTGGGCATGAGGTATAACTTAAGCATGGTTGGAGTTTTCACCAAAACAAATCATAATCTGCACAAGTTTATATGTTGTTTTAGCGTGAAACATACTTTGTCAAAATCTTTGTTTGGAAGACTTTTTCTACTGCTAAAAAAATATATGAAAGTAACTGAAACATGTATTTAAATCCCTCAATATTTTAGCTAGCTCTCCTGTAAAGAAAACCCAATCCCAAACAGAATGCACAGAGGATTCAGCCCTTGAACAGACCAAAGACTTTGATTAAAAAAAAGACAGTTTCCAAGTATGACATATTGATCATAAGATGTATTTTCATTTACTTAAGGCAACCCAAAAAATCCATTGTCATGATCCAATTACTAAGGTTCTTAGAAATGCCCCTGCCCAAATTAAGGTGCAAACAAGACCAAATGCCAGTGACAATAGTATGCATTTTATTTGATAGTAAATATGAGAGAGAGAGAGACAGAGAAAGAAAGAAATAGGAAGTAGATGAGACAGAAAGAGAGAAACAGGGACAGAATAAGGAAGATATCACCAATCTGTGGATCCCAGTGACGCTCCGTTGATCCTTTCTAGATGGGGAGAAGGTCCCCCCAAAAAGCACAGAATATGATGGGTTCATATACGCTCAGGCCAGGTAGGAAAACCCTGGTGGGGAGGAGTTTGCCATTGTCTCTTACAGCAGTCTCTGGGTTTGTTGTGCAGTCCTGTGGTGCAAGACCTCAGGAGTGACTCTTGGGGGCACCTCGGGGGCCTTTGATGGATTAAGGCACCCTCTCACTGAATGTCCCGTGGGTTTGGCCTTCCCTGGGCTGGGGGGTCCACGGCCAGGTTGTGTCAGGGAGGATGGGTTCACTGCCCCTGAGCAGAGGTTACAGCACACCGAAACTTCCTTCCCCAGCTCGGTTGGGGGGAAATCTGTGCAAACCTGCTCCCAGCAAAGGGGTCTGTGGGCTACGGCCTCCCCCACCCCGAAGCAAGCCAGAGATGATTCTTAGCAGGGCTGCTGGGTTTGGCTCACCTTCTTTTCCTTCTTTACTTGTTTGTTTCAGGTGACTGAACAATGAGTTTTCCCTTTACCTAATCTCAGCAGTTTGACTTTCAGTCCAAAGTCCCAGTCAGGTGTCTTCAGGGAGGCTTCTTTGGCTGTAGCTTCTTTATACAGTTCATGTTAAAATGAGCAAAACTTTATACCAATGTTTGAGGCATGAACTATTTCAGTCTCTGTCATCCATTGCTAGAAATAAAACGCTTTTGGGCTCTATCATAATTACTCCAAGATAATTAGCTAAAAGGTAGCTTGGTATTCACATTAAATGTCAAGTCATTTGACACTGAAAATGTCTCTGCCTATTGCAGAAAGCAAATAACTCTGGGTGGCATGTTTTCCATTTGCAATTCCTGTAACCATTCTAGGAATGATAATGTATCACAATTGCTTTCATGGCAAAAATCAAACCAATAAAATGTATTCTATTTTTAATAACAATAATAATAACAACAAAAACAAAACAGCAACAATTATTTTATATGATATTAATTTGCTAAATATTTTGGAAATCTTGAAGACTGCATAAATATTTAAATCCTCGTTAGAATATTCTTGAAATCTAGGCAGCTCACACTGCAGCACCTTGATGAGGTGCTGGGAAGTTGAGTTTCTCAAGGGTCATTATGATAAATAGTAAATTTCCTTTCAAAGCCTTGAGTTCCAAGGCATACTTCAAGTGAGTGAAATGCTAGGAAGCCCACAGAGTATAAAATACCAGGTACTCTCTTCCTATATTCGGAGTCCAGCTCCCTATTCCAGTTTGGCTTGGGGGAGTTGCCAGAGACTGGAAAAGGTGATGTGTTCTGAGACATTTGGGGGCTTGGAATGTGTGACAGGGGGTGGGTCAGACCTTGCTTGGGTCTGGTAGTACCCTGAGCCCAGTACCCCCCAGTCCTGCACTGTCTGTCCATCAGAACACACTGGAAGCAGCTCCAGCCTTGCCTAACCCAGTCCCTGAGCAGCCAAGGGAGCAGAAATCCCACCAGGGAAAAAGGCCCAGGATGGGCCTAAAAGGTTTGAGAAGGGTCACCACGAGGTAAGCACATTGTCCTTTAACCTTGTCTTCATCTTGGAGTTTTACATCACTGGAACCCAGCAGCTGGTAGCTAGGTCTGTTTATCTTATCTTTCCTGTCTTTCTGTTTTTCTCCTTTTCTTCTTCTAAGTCTCTTCCCACAGAATGTAACATCAAGTGAATTTAAAGGTTTTCTACATCCAGTGGGCTACGTCTGTGCTCTGATCAGTGATGTTATGTTGTATGTGCTCTTGCTAATGTTCCTTAATTTTCTAAAGTTTGCAGTAAAGTTTGTAGGTTTTTTACCTCTTGAGAACATCTCATTGGTGTTTTTTCCTTTGCATCTACCCAGAGCAAAAGAATCTTGGTTTCACCCTGGAATTCAGTGCCCAGGGTGAAATAGGAGTGACCCTCTGAGCATACAATGGAGTATTGCAGGTGGTGTTCATAACTTTGAAAGTAAAGAGCTTTTTCTAAAGGCATTGAGCATTGAAGAGAGGAGAGTTTGAATTCAGCCTTCAGCTTCTAATTTCAAGTCAACTCCTCTGCCAAGGAAATGAAAGATATGGATCATGTAGAAACTAGTCCGTGTTTTCCTATCTCTTCCTAAAGATAAGTCAAGTGATAAAAAACTGGGATGTATTTTCCAATAATAACTTCCTCTCTGATAAATCCCTAGTGTGAAATCAACCACTGAATGATGTCAAAAGAACAGAAGAGTGGTTTGAATAAGGCCGCTGTGCTCTACTGTCTCATAAGTCTAGTGTGAAACAGAAGCTGGTCTCCTCTACGGTGTCACGGAGGCATCCATTGATGGCTTTTGTGGACAGGAGATTGTCACTTGCAGTGTACTTCAGCACTGTAGCACAGTTGCCAGCTTTGAGTATGGATAAATAATGTTGCCTAGCTTGGATAGATTATGTTCTCAAAGTTTATAGAAAGGGATTAAGAATACCCTGCTGTAGTGCTGAAGTGGTAGGGTTTCACTTGGACTGGAAAGGAAGATAGTTTATACGAGTCCCTAAAACATCTGCTAGCACTTAGTATCACTTACTTAGGGTTGTAATTAGCTGAAAAGATCTGGTTAGGTAACAACAGCCACCAACCAATCAAAACTCAAAAAAACAAACCCCAAATCCCACCAAAAAACTCCACATATTTTTTTTTTTTTTTTTAATGGACTTAAATAAATGAGAACTTACAGCAGGATGAATTCATTCTACTAAGAGACAGAGATGGCTGACGGGGCCTTTGTGTTCCCTTTCAGACATTTTTCTAAAAGTTGTGTGTAGCAGCTGCTCTTTATTTGTGTGGAGTGACTATATACAATCAGGAACAACTCAGCTCTGTCGGTTGAAGTGGGTGATGGAAGTGAAAGCTATCATCTCTTCTAAAACGTCTTGATATTGGTAAAAGAAAGATCATGAATGACAGCAAACTTGCGTAGTGAAGAACAACTGTAAGATACCACTTCAGTGCTGTCTATTCCAGGCACTGCTGCACCTTCTCACTAAGTCCTGAATCTGCCTGCAAACACAGTCAAAATATTTGCTCACACTGACAAACAATTAATGTGAAGTTTGAAGAAATAGCTCAGCATATTCGCAGGAATTCCTGCTCATCAAACATTTTCACATTTGTACCATACTTCTCTGCCTACATCCACAAATGCCCTCCCTTTTAGTTTAATTCAAATTCACTAGAATTTAATGTCAGTTACAGTCCATCCATACAACTTGGCAATACATAAATATTCTCCTTGATCCATCTTTTTTTTGGACTGCTCACAGTCCTGGGAGTGTATTGGGTGATGACCATACATGACTGGAGCCTCCTAGGAGCCTAAGCAATGAGCAGTTGGGATGCTCTGTTGGTTTTTATCCCCATTTATTGGCCAATTTTCTGGCTGAATCAAATAGACCAAGTGAACTATTCTTCTTTCTTTACCTATCAGCTAATATCCAGAGACATACAAACATAACATATAACATATAACATAACATAACACAACATTACATAACATAACTCTGATGACATTTATTTGTAACTTAGATGAGTATTATGTTCTACATCTGTTGGGAAGGTAGGTTTGCATTCTAGCCTCAGACAAAAAGTGATTTCACATTAAGAATGCACAGCAGTGGCACTGTAAAATCTGTGAAGACACAAAAGAGTGCTCATAACTTTTTGACGTGGGAAGCACAGGCTGCCAGACTTTGAAATTTCAAGGACTTGGTGATCTCTCAAAGAGATTTGAGGCCTGATCTAGACTGAATGGTTGAGAAAATGAGTAAGTGGCTATCTGTGGCTTGCAGGACAGAATCAGCAGAAGGAGCATAATATAAAATATAAATACTTTACAAAGAAACTGGCTGAAATTAGCCAGTAAGCTTTCCATTATGATGTCTTCATATGGCAGAAGCCACATTCATGAACAAGAAAGCAATATGTGAGTGGGGAGAAAAGAAACACAGAAGTTTTGTGTTGCAAAGGAGGTCATTGCTCTGTTGCACAGGTGCCTGGTGCTTTTAATATAATGAAAATTATAGCTTGTCAATTAAAGAAACAGAAATAACACAGATCTTCCTATGGTCTTTTACTATCTACGAGGTAGTAAAGTTCAAGGTACAATATCCCTGGTTTGTGCTGAAATTCTATTTCAAAATCTGACAGGTAGCACACTTTTGGAAACCTGCCAGTTTCTTGTGTGTACTTGGTTTGCATGGGCAGAGTTGGTGCTTCTGTCAGTCAAGAATACAAGAAAATCACTTGGAGATCTCATGAAACTGATATTGAGATATATTCTGCTTTAAAGGAAGGAGGAAAAAGAGGTTTGAATTGAAGAAGTTTCGTTTTGATTGTTTTTGGAGAACTGTATTATAAAGGACATCTGTGATGTATTTTATGCGTTGCTTTTATTGCTCTTTTCCTGAAACAACCTGTTACAATGAGAAGAAAGAAACTGGAATGTACAGAATAGAAACCAGAAGTGAGGACCATTTGAAGCTAAAGCTTTTTACTAAGGAACACAGATTAATAAGGACAAGAAATCCTTAAGTCTGCTTATTTAGCATGACAGATAACTGATATGTGTATATAGACTTTAGTCTAGAAGAACCCATGGTAATCTGTACTATATGTCCCTGCAAAATACAAGTCCAAAGTGTCTTCCTGAGTACCCAAGCCAAAAGTGAAACCTGTGGTAGATGGAACAAAGACCCAAAGCCCCTGTTATTAGCATTACAGGAAGAAAGGAAGAATGAGAGCAGAAGCTGTGTACTCAGTCCACACAAAACATGGGGTGCTTATGAGTTACTCCTGTGATGTGGTTTGAGTAGGAAACTCAGTAATGTACAATAAAGTTCATTTTATAGTTTCTACTTATCTGAATTTCTCCGTGCAGTGTATCCAAGAGGTTTTTGGGTATGTCAAAAACATTTGTGTAGTCCCTTTTGACACAGCTGAAATCCTGCTAGACTTTTACTGTCTGATGACAGAACTTCAATGTACAGTTCAGAAAAAATTCAGTTATCCCCCCTCTCCTTAATTCCTCTAGAGGATTTTATAAATTAGTCATTTTGCAGTATTCTGTTGATAACTATGCAATATTCTGTTAATAACTAGCTGTTGTTTTGTTCAGCTGCAGCTATATGAAGTAAGACAAGAAAAAGCAAATATTATTTCCAGGTGAATAGATGTTAATGTCTTAATCCAATTTTATTTCCAATTCCTGCTCTACTTAAACTCCCACCGAAGTCAGCAAGTATGCCTAAGTAAAGAACAAATGATAACTAATGAAATACCTTAAGTTTTATTTCAGGGGAAGGAAATCACTGCTGATAAGCCAAGCTTTTTCTAGAGAGAACAAATATTAAGATTTCCATATATAAAAAATTCAGTGTAAAGAATTCAAAATAAGTTCAAAGATATCCATTTCCAATCCATTGCAACTCTCATGAGAAATACAGGTAAATATTTTTAATAATACTTTTTATTTCTATAATGGTTATGCTTTTAGGGGGAGAAGAAGGTGATCAGGCACGCATTCATATATGAACTAATGTATTATTATATAACTAACCTATAGCCCCTATCAAAAAAGATACTGTTTTGCTTTTTTTTGGAAGGGGTTAAAATGAAAAGCAAAGTCTCATCTGTGAGTATATTGTCTAAATCACTACCATTTTGGGAGGTGTAAACCAAAGCAAGCATTAGTACTGCCCTCAGACACTGAGCCATCTGTCAGTGTCAAGAAGCAGTTTTGAACTGGGCTATGAAGTGAATTTGGGACAATGTTGTTTTGACCTGGTTTAATTTTATAAGGCAGGAATGATTGCTGTATATCCTATGATTCCAGCATAGCAGCTGTTCTCTTGCCACTTCTTGTGTTATTGGTGGTTTGAATTTAAATGTTTTGAAAAAAATGTGTATTTTCTTTCCCTTTTGCAGAGTTCCAAAGTGAATGTGCCAGCAGTGTGGTAGCAGAGCAATTAAGAGAGTTGAAGTTTCCTGTATGTTCTGTTTTTCTTTAATGCTTCCCGGACCTCTGATAGATTGTTTGACTAATACTTTTAGTTAGCAGGACAGCAGGAGTTCTAAACTAAACGGGAGAGATTAATTATAAGCTAGTGATCGACAGAGGGTTGCAAAGACCTCCTTGCAGTTGTGCCAATACAGTCATTCAGAATTAAGATTTACGTGGTTGCATGCAATGGTTGTGCAATGGAATGTAAGTATTTGTTGCTTTTATTATTCTATCTACAGATAGACTATTCCATGATTTCTAGTTTGTGCTAATTACCTGTTTAGTTCTAATGTTAAACAAGGTTCTATTTCAGTACTTTTGGAAAGCTAAGTATGGTAACAAGATGTGGAAAGTATCTAATAGAGATTCAACATCTAAGGCTTTCATCTAGTTTTGAGAAATAAGGTGATGATGGTGATAATAGTTAAAACTATTTGTCATCTTCACATCAGGGTGTTTCTTGGATAACATGGACATGAAAATAAGTAGCATTCAATGTCAACTTAGGTTTGGCTCTAATGATAGACTACAGCAGCTTAAAGCAGTTTTGTTTCAGCTTGTTTTCAACAGGGTTGTATCACGTTATCTGTTGTGATGGAATTTCAATACCCCCATGTGCTCCTTGATGCTTCTGGATTTAATAGTTAGCATGGAGAATCTAGCATGGGGAGGAATGGTGAAGTTCTATCAGGACTTCACCAACAAAATTGATCTAAAATAAATGGGTGTTCAATGCATCAATCAATTTTTGTATATTCCAATACTTGCCAGAGCTGGGAAAGAACACCTTAATTCATCATATCTCCTTTTGTATTATTATTACAGAATTATTGTGTGTATTTCAAAGGCATAACTCCAGGACAGAGTTGGACAGTTTGCATCATGACCAATGCATTGAATATGATTTCAAAAATGTTAAGGGAGGAAAGATTCAATGAAATATTTCCGAGTAGACATGGAATCAGAATTTTATATGAACATTTGCCTATAAATGAACTGTTAAAGTTCATTGCTATAATACAAGTTGATGCAAGTTAGTTTGATCTTAAAATGGAAAACTTGTGAAGCACTGGTTCTTAAGTCTCCAAATATTGAAAGAAGAGCCCATATCAATTTCAAGATTGATTTGGGGTTTTACTCTTCTGGCATGAAGAAAATGGAAATGTTAGCCTAATATTTAAATGTTTTGAAAAGAAGGATGACTGTAGGATACCAGATCGCTAGCTCTGGGGGTTTCTGTAGGTTTTGTTTATTTATTGGGTTTGGTTTTTACTTTTTTTTTTTTTTAATTTTTTTTATTGATGGTAGAAATGGAAAGACAGGGTCAGTGCCTGCTGAGATATTTACAGCTACTCACACATCCTTATCTCTAATTGGAGTGCTACAGTTCCAACAAACGGTTTTGCCTGTAGGCAGATTTTCACTTTTCAAACATTGTCAGCATGCCTAGGAATTTAACTTGAGGTGAAACTCAGGCTGATTATATTTATGTGTTAACCTGAACTCATCAATATGAATCTGGGGATCAATATGTGGAGTTCTACCTTCTTTACTCAGGATTTTACTTACATGTGAGGATGACAGAGTGCAAATCAATGTGCTATGCGTAATAGTGTTTAAACAAACAAGTGTCTGTTTGCTGATTGCCAGGTACTGCTGCAGTGCCTCGTTTTCCACTCATAGCTAGACCTTGGCTTATAAACTCTGCTGGTTTTGTTCCTATTTGATGAAACAGAAGCAGGAATAGAGGGAAGCCCTGAAGCACAGATCATGTTATTTTGTTCGGTAACAGGCATGGAACGTGACAAACCAGAGACAGCAGCGTGGCAGAATCACAGAAGACGCTGGCTGAAACATCCACGGGCATCTCTCCTGCCCCGAGATCTCTGTTCCTGAGGTCACACAACTCATGACTTCCCTGGACCTTACTGGACTGCTCCAGCAGGACCGTCCATATGCAAATGAGACCTTTGAAATGCCTCCCATGCTTTTGGTATTTTAACTTCCTAGCACATATGAGAAAGACCAAAGTTCTCCTTTATTATTTTATTACCTCTTAGCAGCAGTAGCCCGGGTGGCAGTATAGAGTGAGTGGAATAAAAATTCTGTGTACTGATAATGACTTAACACAAAGGCCTCTTTTTTTCTTGCCTTTTTTTTTAACATTTTTTTTTGACAGGAGTAATCTCTGTTTCATCTCTGCTACCAGCAGTGCTTTTTGGCCAATTTATAACTGCAGCTTCCTGGAAAAAGCCTAGTGGAGATGTGATAAAACCAGACTATACAGCAAAACATAGTCTATAAACATGCAGCAAGCACAAAGAAATAATTTGCAGTAAGAGGGGGAAATGTCAAATAGGATGTCTGAAGATCAATTTGGCTTAAAATTCGAGGCATTATGTATATGTGACATTTGCCAGCTTTCCATTTATCCTTGGAGGGAAGGCAGACATCAATCATACCTGCATGTCAGCTACTGTCAGCAATGCCAAAATTCTTCACTGGACTTTCTCATCTGGCACAAGTTAATTTAGAATATATTAATGTAAGAACTCTTGCTGTGATTTTTCCTTATAAGCACACAAAAATTATTCCACTTAAAATACATGCTATGAAAACCGAATAATGTCTCCTAAGTTGCTATTGATCCAAGCTTGTCTCCATTCAAATGTTGCTGCTTATTAGGAAAGACTTTTTTTCTTATGATTAGAACACTTTGAAAGGTTCTAGAGCTAGAAGAGTCCTCTAGAGATGAGCTTATGTGCTCTGAAACAAATATATTGAAAGCACCTCTCACAGATCTTAGAGGTTTTAATCTTGGAGGTCTTTTCCAGCCTAGATTCTATGATTCAAAACGTCTGCAATGTTGTAGTTTTAAAAATAAGTTTTCCACATGTCTAAATGAAAGATTGCTTCTCACCTCTCAGATACGCAATATTTAATCCCCCTACTCCCCAGTAGAGGTCTGCTACTTACTATTAGTTAATAACAAATTTGACGTATTTCTAAATCTCTTGTCATGTGGTTTGGCCTTACATTTTTTTTTGAACTTAGTAAGATGATTTCTTTCTTCTTGGGCCATATTTTGTAGGCCTTATTCCATTTGATATTCTCTAAACTTCTTTTAAGCACAAACTGGGGTTCTCATGGGACCCTGACTTTAATGGGGAGCACAGGACGATACTGAAGTATGAAACAAACAGAACCATCTAGTTTATGGTATGTGCCTATGATGTTAAGTGTACATTTAAATGAATGTTCAGTGAATTTGGTACTTACTCATTTTCAGCTTTTCACTGTTCATAGTCAGGCTTGGAGCAGACTTTGACAAATAAAACTATAACAGTTATTTTAAATTGCTTTAGCCGCATAACTACTGCCTATTGAGCCTTCAAATGCTTAATCTGAGTGCTTTTAAAAAATGCAGTCAGTTGTACCAAAATCTATGATGCTAGAATTGCTGTGGCCTCTGATGTTTTGTAAAGGGTGTAACAGAAGTGTTTGCAAAACTCTCTGTACCTGCTGAAACTCCAAGGGCTAATCCGGTTCAAATTAGACCATCGGAACTTGGGCAGCTGTATAAAAAAGTTTTGCAACTTTTGTTCGTCTAAAGATAGAGTGTTTAGTTGTTTCTTTTTTGGTTTTTCTTTTGGCTGGACCTGAAGTCTCCTTCCTTTATTTAGCAGTGGTTTACTACATTCTTTTGGAGTTAGCATGCTTCCTGTGGCATTCCATCATTGTGCCAAGGTGGTGCTTCACAATATTTTTCACATTTTCTGCCTCATATATCAAACTGAAGAAGTAATCCGTAAGGCATAGCTGTCATTCTGTAAAATTTTTAGTAATGCTCCCATTTTTATCTGACAGCTAGAAATACCTAAAGTAATAAAAAATCATTTCTACTTCATATTTGCTTTGGTGCTCATTCTGTCCCTGTCAGTGTCTATATGTTATAGTAGGTGAGATTTATATATCCCCTTACTTGGCATTTTGGGAGAGCCATGCACAGAACCTGAGACTGTGAAATTATTCCTCTTTTCAGGATTAAAAAAAAAAAATTATTTCAACTCACAAAACCTTCCACTGAATGTATTATATATGCTCTGTTTAAACATAAATCAACACTTCATTGAATGGTTTCTGTTCTCTGCATGCTCTTGTTTTCTGTACAGATTCTTACATTCTCTTGTTTCTGCAGTTCTGAAGATCATTAAGTTTTGCAGTATATTTGCAGAGAATTATTTTATACAGGAGAGGACAGAATGACAAATCTGCACTTTATTTACTATTCAGTTGAATTGTGTTGTTTATCTGCAAATTCAGTTCTCTAAGTAATTAAAATAATCCTGGGTAGACTATAAAATAAATCTGTGATATTTGAAAGTAATAGTTTACTTCCAAATCAATATATGCTGTCATATCATATAGCTGAAAAAAAATCTTGAAATCTGAATATCAGAGCTTTTAACATCTTTTACTTATTCTGGAGATATTACCTCAATATTCAGTGTTACTTCCATGCAGCCAATACCTTTCTGTGATCACTAAAATGTCATGTTTTCAAGGTCATCTGTTTGATACTTCACTTGGTTCTTCATGAGGTGCAGGTTAACTTCAAAGAACACAAAGGATGTACATCTCCATTGGGCTGAGTCTGTAAGGCATTTGCTAAATCATGTCTGAAATATGAGAAGTATGACTAAACCAGAATTACTCAGTTGTGTGATCATTAATAGAAGTCTAATAGTACTGTACAGTAATTCCATCTGTTTCCCAAATGCTCCCATATTGACTCCTCCACATTATTGACTCCCATGTATTGTCACAGATTGATGAAAAAGGCTTTGGAAAAGTTAATGCAAATATTGACAGGTTATTTCAGTGCCTCCTCGTCTGCAAAGGTACCCAGATTTAAATTTCTTGTTGTATGGAGTCACTCTGTCCAGTATTAGCAATTCAAATAAAGAGCTGTGCTTTATACCAGAGAGCAAGAACTGTCAGGGTTTCAAAGTTAATTAGACTAAACAGACAACTAATTACATCTTATTAAAATGTAAAGGACCTGTGACAAATTGCACTAATTGCATGTTCTTATAATTCTGAAGAGGTCAGGCTACTTGAAAAGCGTGTTGTTAATGGAAGACAAATGTAGTTTTATATGCTTGATAGGAATATTATAAACTGCATTATTTATGACTCTGGTAGGAACACTTAATAATTTTAAGCTTTAAATCAAACTGTTCATTAAGCCAGGGAGTCAGCACACAGTCCTGAAAATGGTCTGTAAAAACCTGCTGCCAATGTAATATTAATTTGAAGGTCTGCTGTTTCCCTCCCCTGCACCCCCGGCAATACAGATACACTGTTATTTTAAAGTATGTAAACCCTAAGGGAGTTAGAGCTCTTTGAAGTTTTCTCCTACTGTCCCAGTCAAATAGCACAAAAACTTTTTATAATATTAATATTTTCAAGAACTATGTAAAAATCAACAATTTGCAACTCTATGTGATAATTACCAGTAAAATGAAGAAGAATGAAGTAGTGGATAATAGGACAAAGAATACAGAAGAAAGGTGAGGAAATCCCCTAAAATCTTTCTAGGTGTTGCTGATAAATATTGAGCCATTATTGCATTTTCTGACTAGATACACTAATATTTAAAGTACTGATTATCTTCCGTTTAGATGCTTTAGAGTAACTGTAAAAGCTGGGGTATTTATGATCTGCAAATTAACCAAGCCAAGACTAATGCAAGAGTGAAGATTTGCTGTGATGGAACAAAAGGGAGATGCCATCTCAAATCACAAGTAACACAGGAGGACACAGAATCACATTTAGAAAGCCTCTGTCACAGGCTTGGGGGTACATAATTACTTAGACTGCTCTTAGGATAAAAACCAATGCTAAGAAATACATCTGGAGTAAAAGCCAAGGACACCACGGTGTTGTTAAATTTATAATGCTTGCACAGGGAGGTAACCATGCTTGTTAAGACACTAAAAATCACAAACTTTCCCAGACACTTCCAGAGCAGAGAACATGGAAGACAGTATTAGAAATTTTGTGTACTATAAGAGCATTACAGATAAAAATCTGCAGGAATAGCTTTAATTTCAGGTAGTGTGAAGAATAATAAAATCCATAATCCTCTGAGTTTTCAGGGGGAAAGATGATATGGCTGAGTATGATGTTTACATTACATTTTTCTTTGATCTTAACAGTTATTACCTTTCAAGTTTATTATTCTTGAATTCTTGCACATTACTCCCCTGATAAATTAATATCTAGATCAAAAATCATTCTTGCTGATGCTGGTAGTTTGTAAGAGTTCTAGGAATCCAACCATGGTAGTGCCTAATTTCTTCCAAGTTGGTGAAAGGTCATTAGTTTGGGGTTTTTTTTCTGACAGCAAAAGAATGTCTTTCTTGTTTAAATACATTGTTCTGGCTGAACAGATACTAGTTTCAAATCTGAGTAAACTCTAGAAAATAATCTTTAGTAGGAGAAATGTATTTTGATATGGAACCCTTCATACTTAAAATAGAATAAAATAAATCCCACAAAGCCAAAGAAACGGGACAGAACTTTGAGTGTGATAAATACGGAGATTCGGATTCCATTTCTAATTAAAAATATTATTTGTTGCAAGCATACAAAATGGTAAAACAAGGCATTTTTATTTTCTACTGAGTTTAAAAGAAAGGAATACAGAATCCATTAGACTGGAAAAGGCCTCTGAGATTGTCCAAACTATGATTGAACACCACATTGTCAACTAGACCATGGCACTAAATGCCACATCCAGTCTTTCTTTAAACACTGCCAGGGACAGTGACTCCACCAATGGGGCAGCCCATTTCAATGCCCAATAACCCTTTTTGTAAAGAACTTTTTCTTAACATCGAAGCTAAACCTCCCCTGGTGCAGTTTAAGACCGTGTCCTCTTGTCCTGTCAGGGGTTGCCTGGGAGGAGACATCGACCCCCACCTGGCTACAACCACCTTTCAGGGAGTTGTAGACAGTGATAAGGTCACCTCTGAGTCTCCTTTTCTCCAGGCTAAACACCCCCAGCTCCCTCAGTGGTTCCTCCCAGGGCTTGTGCTCCAAGCCCCTCCCCAGCCTTGTTGCCTCCTCTGGATGCGCTCCAGCATCCCAACGTCCTTCCTGAACTGAGGGGCCCAGAACTGGGCACAGCACTCGAGGTGTGGCCTCACCAGTGCCGAGTACAGGGGGAGAATGACCTCCCTGCTCCTGCTGGCCACACTGTTCCTGATCCAGGCCAGGATGCCCTTGGCCTTCTTGGCCACCTGGGCACACTGCTGGCTCATGTTCAGTCGGCTGTCAGCCAGTACCCCCAGGTCCCTTTCTGCCTGGGTGCTCTCCAGCCACACCGTCCCCAGCCTATAATGCTGCAGGGGATTGTTGTGGCCAAAATACAGGACCCAGCACCTGGACTTGTTAAACCTCATATCAATGGATTTGGCCCAATGCAGCCTATCCAAGTCCCTGTGCAGAGCCCTCCTACCCCCCAGCAGATCAGCACTCACTCCCAGCTTGGTGTCGTCCGCAAGTTTGCTAATGGTAGAGTGGGTTTCTTATGACCCAGCAAAGTTGCTTAGCCACCACGGGTGGTATTTTCTTTCTCATTCTTCTGAATCTGTCCTGGTTTCCATGGAATTTATTTATTATTTAGTAGGAGAATTGAAATCCTTGTGTTACAGTTTTCTAGACATTATTGCCAAATAAAAAAGTGTTGGATTTGGTTGATTTTGATGTGAGATGTGTGTATGTGTGGTGGTGTTTTCTGTTTGTGGGTTTTTTTTTTTTTTTTTGTGTAAAATCTACATATCTGGTAAACACATGAAGAATGTCCTGTGAAATTTCTTTGTTCAACTCAGCCATGGTTAATTGCAGAAGGTAGATACAGGGCATGTTTAGGACATGAAAGAGCCAATATATGATTTGACTGCAACATGACTGTCTGAGAACTTCGCTTTTGCTATGCTATTTCACTTGTCGTATGCTGTGCATGAACTATTATACATAATAAGTTAGTGCATTATATAAATTAGAATGTTAAAAATCTTGATTACGACTCTTCCCTGAAGTTGATGAGAATCTTCTACTTTACAAGGCAGTTGCACTTTTAAGCCCGTTCCATTTTGGCAGTTGTTTTGATTACATAGCCTTGAATTAAAAAAAAAAAAAATATATATATTTTGGATTCAATAGATATTTCTTGCTAACTTGATAGGCTGTGGTGTTGCTGGAATGAAATTTGTGTAATGTTTCTAAAAGCTACTACTGTTTGTCTGTGTTTTCCCAGGCTGTGCACCACTGGTCATGTTTCTGCAGTATACTTTTCTTCATAAAAAGAGAGGTTAAAATCATCTTTTTGATTAGGTGAAATGGATAAGAGTAATATCCTAATTTCATTTAAGGAATGAATGTATAGATATATTTCCTTGTCTTGGCTGCATCAGAAAATAAATTATGATTATTAATAGTGAGTACAGATATATAAAATGTAGAAGAATGAGACCGTGGCAATGCTTTAATACAAATGGATGTATTTTGATTACTGATGGAATAATTTAAATGCTTTGAACCATGCACCTAAGTAATCCTTATCAATATAGGGTACAAAATACCTTGCTTCAGCAAGCTAATTAAATATAAGATGAAATATGTAATTTTATAGCCTCCTGGCTTAAAATAAGAATATTGAAATATATAAATAGAAGATTTTCTTAGATATTCTTCTGAAAGCAAAAAAGCCGATATGGTTTGACACTCTCCTTGTTTTCTAAACCTCATAATTGGTTTGTCTAGTACATTGCTATGCTGGTAAAAATGTTCAGTCCCTGTACAGTGCTATGTCATACCTCTCCTTGTTATGGCAAGTGCATCAGAAAAAAAAAGAATTTTTTTCACTGCTTTCTCATATTTATCCCCTAGGGCTGTAGTTTAATTGGCCTATGAACAACCTCACACTCAAAAACGTCTGACAGATCTTGCAGCTACACAGTGGCGACTCCAAACCAGATGCTCCAAGATCCTTTCTTGCCATCAACAACACTAGACCTACATCCCTTGATGTTCCTGATTTTTCACATGAATATCACCTTAGCCGGCCTTTGGCACTTAATGATGGTACTGAGCTTACATTTTTGTCTAGTTCGTGAGCAATCACGGTGTTGTTAATTTGTCTAATTTTAACCACACGTGAAAGCCATACAGACTCAGCTTTAATATAAATTTGTGATAAAATTAGTTTTCATTGAGAATGTCTCTCCTTAACTGACCTGTGCAGTAGCAAAAAGAAGTTAGCTACCTCAGAAACAATTAGGTTATGTATGCATAATCTTAATACAATACTGGTAAGAGCACCTTTTATCATTTTCCCAAGAGAGGGACTGGAGCAGAAATCTAAACTTGAAATATGGGTGTGCTCTGCACAGAAAATGTGTGGACAAATGACACCTGAGTAGATTGAAACAGAAGTCGTTGGTGGAATGAAATCTTCTTCTGGAATGATTAGGTTATACTCCCCAGTATGTGGAGCTTACAGATAGCTGCCAGAATAAATCCATGTAGAGAGGAAGGAGGAAATTGCTGTTTCTGAATGGCAGCCTCTGGCTGTACTCCCCAGAGAAGATGTCAGGACCAGAAATTATGAGTTTCAGGGTCTGACAAGGGTAATAAATTGATCCAAAATAACCCAAACCTGGTGAACCCTTGGGTGTTCTGTATGATGTGAGTCTGACAGGATTTCTGCGCATACCTCTTTCACCCAGGGAGGGAGGAAAAGGATTGGTCAGCTGGCTGAGCCTGTTGTAGAATCTGGCTTCTTTGGATCAGGTTGGAAACCAGAGAGACAGATATTACTAGACATGCATTTAAAAAAAAATTGGTTGGTAATAATATAGGCAGACATAAAACTTCCATGATCTGTGTGACGTCTCTCATAATTCTATCAATGCAAAAGTAATTTTGAGGGTGATGACAACATTCCAGTCTTAATGTAATACATAATGGTAACTGATGGTATCAGGAAAGTGCAAGCATTAGGCATATAGTGGAAATGCATGCTGCATGCATGTGCTGTGCATACAGTGTCGCTATACAGTTTACTGCAAAGGGGAACAGAGTTACTCACACGTACTCACAAAGTCAGCCTTTTCATTCCAGATATTTGAAAAAAAAAAAAAGTTCCTTCTTAAGGACAGACAGGATTAGATAACTTATGTTTCTTGCAAATCAGTTTGCAGCCAGATGGATCAATTTACTACTCCACAGATTAATGATTTTCATGTAGCACGTTACAGTTCTGTTCAGAGATTGCTGCTTTCTTCTTCACAGTGTTTGGCTTCACCAGACTATTGCAAATTTGTAATGAAATTCATAGACTTTTATAGAGTTTCTTACGATGCTCTCTAGAGTATCAATATTCAACTAGACAGTGAAAAGAAAAGTAGGCAGATATAATTTTCTCCTATTATCTAAGTCCATAACCTGCAGAATTAATTCAGAAAGTCAGACTTATTTTGTGTTTACCTGTCTTTTCTTATTCCTGCAAATTTGAACTGTTTACTTTCTGTGCAATATAAAACACTCCCTAATTTCCTCTTGTTTTACATTAATCCCCATTCCAAAGTCACAGATGATTTGTAAATAACATTGTTTTGCTATTTGTACCTTTTGTTATGGGATAGCAAATGCTAAAAATTATCTCACTGAAGTAACTGCATAAACACAATTTAACAAGAAATCCTTAGAATATTGTAACAATCTGCATGTATCTCTTAATGTTGGGGACAAGTAGTTTTTTCCATATTTACAGTAAATTTAAAGACGTTTATTCTTCTATGGCCTCAAATCAAATGTATTTTTCAGTTTAATGTCCTCATTTCTGCATCTGCAGAATGGTCACTTGACTAATACACATGGCTTGGGATGCTCTGTCCGGGTGCTGTGACTCAAGTGCCAACATATTCATTTGTCACTATAAGGGATAAAAAATTCTTTGTTTTGCACATATTCAAAGCTTAACTACATGGCAACTTCACTGTCAGACTGTCACTTGGCAAATAGACTGAATTCAGGTATGGAGCCCTTGATTCCTCTTTCAATTTAATTCTTTACAAAACCTCTTATTTTCATCTTGGATTTTTTTCTCTCATTCTCAGTAAACTTTTTAATGATACTCTGCGGTTGCTTCCTTAAGCCTGATAGACATTTGCAGCAGCAACATGCTGAAATTATCACTGAAATGAGGGGCTGTGATCATCCTTGTCATCTGCATATGTCCACACATTGTGATCATTCATTTATTCTGGTTTGCTATCTTAGTATATTAAAACTGATTCATACTTTGTAAATATAATCAAAGACAACAGCTGCCCTCTTCTGCATCTTTAATAGAAATGAATCTCCTCAGCAATCTTTTTGTCTGGAAAAATTACTATTTTATTTCAAGAGTAAATCTCTTCCTTTTTGTGTCAGTTTGATGAGTGGAATAAACCATTTGAGTTTAGTTCCAAAATTCTGCTATTATAGAGGCATCAGTAAGGGCTCCGCAGTATAAACTTGCATTTTGATTTCCAATAAAAGCAGGACTAAAATCTCCATTTGGTACTTTAACCGGCTGAATTGAATCTCTAAATTCAGCACAACAGCTTTTCAAGGGACAGTTGGAATTTCTATTCTTCCAATAAAATATTTATAACTTCACTAAAAACATTTCAAAAGGATGTTAGAAGTGGTACTTTGATTTTAGTCTGTCTTGACATTCCATAGGTAAGTAAATAGTAGTTCTCACAAATTTTTAGCTGATGATGTTCTGAAGGTTTTTTGGGCATAGATCTTTTCTGAAAAGTTTAACTCCCCTGTTTTGGAATAGCCTAGCCAATTTTGGTTAAGATTAAGCAATAAAACTTTCTCTGTCCATATTCTTGAGGCACAGTGTATTAAGGCAACAGAATCACAGGAAATATGATGTGTGCCCATCTTTCAGTACAGAATTTCATTAATTTTGTGACATTATGCATAGTAAGAGACTCTCTACTCAGTGTAAAGAGTTCATTTTAGCTGTAAAATGAACTTAAATATACAAGTCGAAGTTGACAGATTGAATAAAGGATACAAGGCTTCCTTTCATTTCTCTTTTCTGTTGCCTTAAGCCCTTCCCAATCTGTAGGTTTTATTATCTCTCTCTGATTACTGCACTGCGTCAAATGTTAGAAAGGTCAATAAAATCTCTTATCCATTGAAGCTAATAGTAAATAGAATTAGTAGGACTCATATTTTGCCTCTCATTTCATGGAATACCTCCCTTGTAGTGATTGTTTTAAACTATTGATGCATTTCTTTTAGTTTAGAAATTTGGGCCAGTCAGTCCTGGCTGCTATTTATAATCTGAAGATTGAAAACTCATTTTCTGTAGGACCCAGACTTGTCTCTGAGCAAGAAAACACACATTTATTTATGTATATTTAACATTTTCAGAACAACATGATGTACTGTAAGATTTCTAAGATGGAAAGGTGTTATAAAAATGACAGACTTCTACAAAAGCTGTGAAACCGTCTCCCGTCAAAATTATTTGTCAATGTCTCAGAATCTGTGCTTTTAACTGAAATGAGTGGATTTTCATCTCAGAGATGTGAAGGTCAGTATTTGGTGCAGAAACATTGACCACCCATCTGGAACATCCATTTTGGGATGGCTTTTGTAGTACCTTTGCTCCATTCCTATAGCATGCCCTTCATTATCATCAGCAGGCAAACAACTGCTGGCTCTATTTTTCCTGATATGTACTACTCTAACTGCAAGGAAGGAAAAGTGATGTTCTCTGAGTTAAGCATGATCCAAGACCTGTGAAAATCTGGATCTTGCAAAGTCCTTGATCTATGCAAAGTTTATAGGAGGAAGAAACTGGCTCCCACTCAGTGGGAAGCAGTGGTAATTAGGAGTTAGGCATTGCTGTCTCTGAAATCAGCGCTGAGTGCTTTTCCTTACAGAAGGAAATATGCAAGTCTTTGTTTCTGTCAGGTCTTTGCACCCAGTGTGCTGTTAAATCCTGGTGGAGGGTTTCTAGCACATTAAGTAGTGGCTGCATGTTGAAAGCTCCCATGTGATTGCAGGAAGTATTGCACTCCTTTCATATGACAGGCGATGATGGAGAGCCAGTGTGACGGGGAACAGGTGTACAGGGGTGGGAAATTGCAGTAGGAAAGGCAAAGAGCAAGCTTCTTCCACATCATTTGTACAGGGAAATATTTAGGAACTTGTCTGCTGGCTGGCTCTGAGATTTCTGAGAGTCTAACTGAGTTGTCCCCTTCTTGTTTTCCACTCACTCTTGTGGTAGCCAGTCCAGACTTGGTAGAAAGGTGGGTTGTGCACTGGGCAGGTCAATGGATGAAAACAAAGATTTGTTCATTAGATTTTGAAACAATATTTTTAACCGTATGGTTTAAAAGGTATTCAGGATGCTTTCTACTGGCAATTAATGAAAAAACCCAAAAATTGGTGGGGCTGGAAGTTTGAGACTGTGTTACTCTTTAAGCAGTCACTAAATAATGTGTAAAACCCTATTAAAACCCTTTAAAATAAAAACTATCCTCTCTTACATGCTCCAAAGTACTACCTCAGGTTTTTAATTGTTCTGTGAACTGCTAAAGTCTTACTTGGCAGAAGGTCTCTGTTTATCTTCCGGTGACAATCCTACTGTTGTCATCAGATCTAAATGCTTGTGACTGTGAATGCACAGCTCTGCCATTTAAGCAAGTGTTGTACCTCTCTGGCTGGTCATTCATAGTTGTATGAGCTCCTCAGCAGGTGTTTCCAAGCAGGTAATGTCCACATAGCTCTGGGTGGCAAGGTTTGCAATGGGACTTACCAAACTGTAACTAGGTTGCCCTTTTCTGCTGGCTCAGACAAAAGACCTTCATGGAAACGAGAAATAGTTTTGTATGTAAAAAATGCTCTGGTTGACATAGAGATTAAGTAGTTAAGAAGGAAGAATGAAGTGCTCCTTCAGACTGTGGCTAGGGAGGAACTTCAAGAACCTCTGCTGAGTCAATTAATTGTCTATTGCTCAATGATGTCTGCAGTATCAGATGTCTCTCTTCCACGTTTCTAAAGCTGCAGCTCTCTACTGCCAAAACCTAGTAAGAACAGCCTCTCAGTGGAGTCCAGACAGTCTGCCTTTTTTCTTTCTTCCCTTTATATTGGAAAGCTTTGAATAAATGTCCTGCAAAATTTGTATGACTTTCCAGACACAGCAGTATAGGAACAAATGGATGATTTTGGGTTTAACACACTATTGGTGTAGTTCTTGTCCACAGCTTCAAAAATACTATACCTACCTCCATCCACAAATCTACAATGTGCTTTAGCAAGAAACCGATTGGTATTTGGAAATTAGTTGGCAGTTGTTAAACATTCCGCCATTTTTTATGACTAAGAAAAGTAGCAATAAAGACATAGAATTAATAAAGGCTCAAAAATAAATGAAAAATTAATGGCTAAGGTTAATAGCACCAGAGAAACATCTGTCTCATCAACCTAATGATCACTTAGATAACCAAGATGTTTGAGTGAGAATGATAGCTAAAGTTGGCTGACCTGAACTCAGAGGCCAAACTTGGGAGAGAAATTAGGTGTAGCTGTGCATTAGAAAGCAGAAAAATCCTCAGGAGCCAGTGTATAATGATATACATTGGTCAATAAAATGGCATCACTTTTATAAGAGATTGTCCTGGTTGTGGCCAGGACAGGGTTAATTTTTGGAGTAGCCAGGAGAGGGGCATGGTCAGAGAGCAGGACTTCAGTGGCATCCTAAATTTTCTCAGTTATAGAAAGATACTTTCCACACACTTATGGGGATGCTTGGAAAAGGACTGTCTGGTGTTAGCAAACCAGGGAGTGAATTTCTGCTCTAAATGTTACCACATCTATTTTCTCTCAAGCTCTCCTAAGCTTTGCAATTGCTTTTAGTGCTGTGACTGTCCTTACGGAGAGGAAAACAAAATTATATGTGTATGCACCCAAAATAGACTTGAAGGCAGATCCTGAAACTGTGATTTATGTCTCTCTTTACAAGGAAGAAAAGCTATTTCTGCAGCCAACCAGTTCCATTCTTCTGCCGAGAAAGATTAGACCAAATGATCTTTGCTGTTCCTTTCAACCTGGTATTCTCTAACTCATTTTATTTGGGGTTCTTATCTATACCAAGATAGAAACCAGGGCTATCTGCCAATATCCAAACTCTGGTTTTTAAGCCTTTCTAGAACGTTGGTGTACTTTCCTCCTCCCAACTCCAGTGGCATTGCCGGGTATACCTATACAAAAAACTAACAGAAGGAGCTCTGAATAACACTCAAAATAACTCAGGCTTTTGTTCAGTTCCTATGTAGCTAATCTTTGGAAAATCACTTGGCTGAAGTGTGGTCCATCTATGGTTTTTACTCTTCTTTTTAGCTCTACCTGAAGAAAGAAAATTTCGGCCGACAGACCAATCTTTCTTTTTAATGACATGAAATATAGGGAGAAGTGGAATTACTGCTTCCATAAATTATGGCTGATGATTCCAAATCTCTTTTTGGAGTGTAGGCTTTCAGAGGCACATTATCAGAAAACTGCAATGCTAAGCTCTCAGGTACGTGGTATTATCTGACATCTAGCATTCTATAAATTCCATGAACTTTGATTTAAAAGGATGCAGACAGGTAATTTTTCAGTTTTAAAACTTTTAAATTTTCAGATTTTTAGTGCCTTGAAAATGTACTTTGTTCCCCTATTGATCTCATACTTTTCCATTCAGCAACATTGATTTGTTTTCCTGTCTCTTAAATGTAACAGAAACCAGGAAGACAGTTTTTATTTAACAACCTCAATTTAAATAGTACTTTAATATCTTTCTGCAGCAGTATCTTCAAATGATTCTAGCACAGCTCTGAGGATGTTATTCAGGAGTGTGCTGTTGAAGTCAAAAGAGGACAATATATTATTTGTGTGCAAACCACTAAAAAAAAAAAAGAAAAGAAGTTCTTTTTACCTTTATCCTATTATCAACAGGTTTTTTTCATGAGAAGTTTTGAAGTATCTAAAACTTCTAAAGAAGTAAAAAGAAATATCTAAAACTAGTTTAAGCTGGGGGTGTTTAGCCTGGAGAAAAGGACACTCAGGGGTGATCTTATCACTCTCTACAAGTTCCTGAAAGGAGGATGTAGTCAGGTGGGAGTTGACCACTTCTCCCAGGCAGCTGGCAACAGGACAAGAGGACAGGGCCTCAAGCTGCATCAGGGCAGGTTCATGTTGTACATGAGGAGGAAATTCTTCACAGAAAGGGTTGCTAAGCATTGGAATGGGCTGCCCAGAGAGGAGGTGGAGTCACCATCCCTGGAGATGTTCAAAAAACAACTGGATGTGGCACTTGATGTCATGGTCTAGTTGACACAGTGGTGATCGGTCAAAGGCAGGACTCGATGCTCTCAAAGGTCTTTTCCAACCTAAATGATTCTGTGGTTCTGTAAGCAAAAATTATTGAAATTAGAAAAATTGTGATTAATTTTTCAAACCCATACTGAGAGGTTACGATTTCTACAGATAGCTCATTTTACACTTAGTTCCGTGTCCATTTCTAGATGCCCACAAAAAATATTATGTACATTTGTGTATATTTCTAAGTCTTTAGGCTTTATTCAGCTTAGCTGATATAACCCAAAGCTTAGAGAGAGTGCTACTCTCTGCAGCTTGAAATTTGTGCCTTTGGTGACTTGGAAAGTGTATGCAGGAAACTGCAACAAAGAGTGAAGCTCTGATAGCTCAGATTTGCTCACCACCTACAACTCACAAGTCATTATGAGCACAGAAAGTCCAGTTTAGGTGCTGTGTTAGGCAGTATGAGTACCACACCTCAACATCCATAGTGAACTCTAAATTTCTTTCCCCCTGCAATTGCAAGTGGATATGGGGAAAGTTGGTCTTGTCAGAGTGAAATCCAGGATAGCATGAACCCTGTGCAAGGTATCGCTTAAAATGGTTCAAATTACACTGAAGGTACATGGTACTGCCATGGATGTACTTAAATATTTCTGACCGCATATATGTCTTAAATTCTTTTCATTCCTTTTGAGCTAGTGAAGATCAATTTCTTTCTTTTAAGATCTGCAAAAGACTTAATTTCTTCTTTTAAAACCAATCCTTAAGGTCCTCTCTGATTATGCAGTTGTTAATTTTTTTTTTAGAGCACTTACATAGGAGGTTAGGACATGAATTCAATTTTTTCCTCCTGAGATAATTCTGTAACTCTGGGAAAAAAAAAAGTATAGTTAGTCTTTGATCATTCGCAGGAAAACATGGGGTCAAAAGAAAGGATCAGAAAAACTGCGACTGTATCACTGGCCAGTGGTTAGGGCATTTAAACGATCAGGGACCTCAGTGGGGAAGAGGTGTGGGCTTCTGTTTCTCTGCGTGGTATTGTACCTGCTACAGTTCATAGAAACCCACTCATGCAAAATGGAATGGAGTCTTGAGAGTGACACCGAAGTGCTTTTCTTTTTTTTTTCTTTTATGAATAAAGTCATGCTATGCCCTGAGAAAGTCTGCAAATCCTTGAGCAATTTAGGTAGAGGATTTTCTCTTTCATTTTTAGATTTTTTGGCGTTATCAGAGTTGGCAGTTCTGGGCTGAGAGGGATACAATGCTAGGTAGTTAGGAAAAGTTGATTTTGCTGCTGAATAACTCAACATGAGCCATTGATGTGCACTTGCAGCCCAGAAATCCAAATGTATCCTGGACTGCATCCAAAGCAGCGTGGGCAGCAGGGGAGGGAGGGGATTCTGCCCCTCTGCTCTGGTGAGAGCCCACCTGCAGTGCTGCATCAGCTCTGGGCCCCCTAACATAAGGACATGGAACTGTTGGAGCAAGTCCAGAGGAGGTCAGAAAGTTGATAAGAGGACTGCAGCTCCTTTCTGCTCTGGGGCCAGGCTGGGAATGTTCCCTCTGGAGAAGAGAAGGTTGCGTGGAAATCTCATAGCAACCTTCCAGTATGTGAAGGGGCTACAGGGAAGCTGGAGTGGGATTCTTTGTCAGGAACTGTAGTGGTAGGATAAAGAGTAGTGGGTTCAAACTGAAAAACTAGATTTAGCTTAGATGTTAGGAAAAAATTCTTTGTGAGGTTGGTAAGGCCCTAGCACTTGTTGCCCAGAGAAGCTATGGATGGCCGGCTGCTGGCAGTGTTCAAGGCCAGATTGGACAGAGCTTTGAGCACCTTGGTCTATGGGGATGTGTTCCTGCTCATGGAACTAGATGGCCTTTAAGGTCCTTTCAGTCTAAACCATTCTATGATTCTATGAATTCAAAAGTTCAGAAAAGATACAGAACTCCTCCACACCACGCCAAAGATTAGATGGGGACTGAGTGGGGGTTCTCAGAATTGGAGGTTTGGACTTTGATACTCAAAATCTGTAGTCTTCAACTCTCTCATGCTCTCTGATTTTTAATTTTCCAGATCTGCTCTTCAGTATTGCATTGAAAGGAAAGCTTAGAATCAAGACATAAAAGAATCAGAAAATCCAACAAATTTCTTTACAGACCGGGATCTGAATTATGCCTCTCAAGTTCAGCTGTACTCCAGAAGTCATGAAGTATGTTACATATTCACTTCCTTACCCCCAAAAGAGTTCCTTCGTGTGCATACCCCAATACTTTTACCTGTACCAAGGGGATTATAAGAGGTGATGGTGCAGTGAGAATTATTATGAAATAAAAAGCTTCTGTGGAGCCACAACCTCTCTGGGTAGCACAAACTTCAAAACGACCCTTAGGCAGCAGCTTTATGAATGCTTTCTGCTGGCACACCATCAAAAGAACCAATCCATCTTTTTCTCTCTGTTCCTTCCCACTCCCTTTTTTGTGTCGGTACAGTAATCTTGGGCAGCAGTTTGGAGCTGGAACGAATGCAGGAAGTTCATCGGTGTGCTTTTAGCCCCAGGGGATTTTCTGATCCTATTCACAGTACATCCACCACTTTTACAAGCACAAATGGAGAACTTTAGTTATAGGTGAGCCCCTGGTAACAAGGATATAAATCTGTGCCTTTAAGTGAAATTCCTACTTTTTCCTTCTTAAAGTACTTCTGAAACAGTTTCTTTGGATCAGCAACTACCCAGTGGATAAACCACAAGAAGATGATGTTGGGGAAACATAGTCATTAGCATCAAGCACAGAATTTCAGTCTTTGTCTTAAAATAAAAATCAAGATGTGTCAGACTGGGATTTATGACCAGGTAGCAAATGCATCATCCCTGCCCTAGAAATCATTGTGGAGAACCTAGACCAGACTGCAAAAGAGTGTCTCTAGTAGAGATTTTGCAACATGGAGTCAATTACAGTTCTATTTCAGAGTCAGGAATTTGTAATGATTTAGCTTCCCTTGGAAGGAATGCCAATCAAACAACAATATTGTTCCAAGTTAAGAAAAAGTTTGAGTTCTTTTTGTGGTAGCTTGCAAAGAAATAAACTTGTAAGTCTATATAATATTATATTATATTAGTCCTGCATGGCAGTGGTAAGTCTGGCAGGCAGCCCACTCTATAAAATGTACTCATGCCAACACCACATTGCAATGGAAAATCAATTCTCAGCCAACTCTACTTGGACTGGAAGGAATTCTAGCACAGTTAGTGGTCTGAGTCTTAAATTGCCACCATGATGTCTTTGCTCAAAGACAAATCTCATGAAGGTATTGGAGTAGGACTTGTTAAGACTATATCTGGGAATAATAGTTTTATTAAGGGTAGTGTTAATGCCATTTCATTTGAGAATAATGAGACAGGGCGAGAAAGAAAGAGATGGATCCCACAAAAATTAGAAATCTAATTAGTGAGATGCACACTGGTGGTGTATGTAAACAAACGGAAGATTAAGGGAGAGCATGGTGATGCTTTTATAAAATTAAAATAATGAACACATGACAAAGAAAATAGCTAGGAGAAATAACAGTACAGTTTATGCATAATAATAATATTTCAGCTTTCCTTATTGCACGTGTTTACGAAGTGGTTTAAACACAGAAGAGCAAATCAAAATAAGTCTCTCTGAATAATACAGATCGAACATAGAAATGTTTGAAATATACCCCAAAACTTGATTAAAACCAAACGGGTTTAGATGTTGGTGCCAAAATACTTGATACATTTTATTTAATAGTAAAAGAGACAAAGAGAAAGAAAGAAAGACAGAGAGTGAGAAAGAGAGAAAGAGAAAGAGAGAGAGAGAGAAAGAAAGGGCAAGAGAAGGGGAGGGAGGGAGGGAGGAAGGAAGGAAGGAAGGAAGGAAGGAAGGAAGGAAGGAAGGAAGGAAGGAAGGAAGGAAGAAGTGTACGGATGAGGGTCCCCTGCAGCTCCGCACCAAAAAATATAGAATCCATTGGATTAATATATATTAATATATGCAGTCCAGGGCCTTAGTCAGGGAGTGGTGGTCTTCTCTGCAGCTTTTATACAGTTTCGCTATAGTAGGCAAAAATCTTTCATGAAGATGTCTAAATCATAAATTAAAACATTTCAAACTCAGACGTGTTCCCTGGTCTGTCTCCACAGTGAAATAATCTCATTAAAGAGCATTTAGAATTTGTTCTCAGGTTGGTTTGATAACTCGTGGCTGCCTAACTATGAATTTTATGCCTTGTAATTTGCTAAAAAGGCTGATGAAAATAACATGAATGTTATTGGGATTAACCATCTCTTTTGTCCTGTAATACTGCAGTTGATGTATTTTATTTTTCTGTATTTGGGAAGAAATCCCTTTCCTTTTTCAGACATACTTGATTTGACAAGTGATGGTGTAGCTTTTCTTTTTCATGCCGTCCTAAGTAGTTGCCATGGTGTCACCAAAACTGGGGGAAAAACAAAAAAAACTCTCCAAAAACATTTTTAGTGTTAGAGAATCAAGGTATTACTTTACTCTGGCCAGGATGTGCAACAGAAATCATTTCATCCAAATATTGCCCGGGCTGTGCAGAGAAAATAATTCCATCACACATGAATTTTACTAGATTTTTCACATGTATGATACAGTCGAAACCCTTAGAAATTCATTGGTTCAATGTTCATTGGTCCCAAGTTGTGCAGTTCTCAGTATTTGATTTCCTATTGGATACGGATTTCTTTGCCTCTGATGCTGATTAGGTTCTCATTCATCTCTCTTTTCCCAGACCAGGTGTCTCCAAACATGCCAGGGGTGATATTTGTAGTTGATGGTCATTAATGATCGCTAATGGTCGTTACCTTTTGTGTATCTTCTGTGCTGCTCCTGGTCTGTTGGGATGTTAAGCTCATCAGACCTCGCCTGGTGCAACAGTCCCCTGAAAAGAGACTTCAATTCCCTTCCCCTGGGGCAAAGGCGAACAAAACTGACCAAAGGTACATAAAAAAATTTAAACTTTGTATAATTTCCAACAATGGGAATCTTAGTCCACTTTAAAATTTGTTTTCAGTCCTGTTTAAAGTCCTGTTTTAAGTTTGGAGAGCCTTCATTTAAAGAGCTGGTGTGCAAAAGCTAGATGGTGTCTCTTAGCCTGAAGTTGCCTTTTGAGGTGTAGGGGGTTTCTTGCAGAGTTCTTTCATGTGATTCAATGCAATCCTACAAAAAATGGGAAAAAATCCTATAAAAAAATGGACACTCTTTTTCACAGCTGAACATTTCACTCCATATTAGCACTGAACCTAAACCACTCAGCAAAGAAAATATCTGTAATTAATGAATAAATAGGATTAATTTATGATGGGGATAGTTGAATGAAACACTAGTAGCAAAAAGGAACTACTGATGGTTTGGTCTTAAAAGAAAGACTGGCTTTAGAATACTGAGTGGTGAATATACTTTCTGCCTCTAATTAAAACACTGGTTGTGATACTTTTCTTTGACCTGTTAATGCTGTACCAAAATCAAGTGTTTGATGAAGTTATCTGATGCATATTGCCTTCTGAAAAATTCTCTTCTGCTTTCTTTGTCTCATATATTTTTATGATTTGGGCAAAAGCCCCCAAGCCAGGCCTTTCTTGAGTACTTCTTTAATGCAATTTAAGCAGTGAAACAGTTCCATGTTTTTACTAGTGTATAGAAAAGGCCATTTTCCTGCAGATACTTAATGAATGAAAGAAAATCTTTTATAACCTTGAATGCCTGCAAATGAAAACTTAATGACTTTTCTCAGTAATCAACAAGCAGAACAACACCAATTGAAAAATAGCTGTTTCATAAATGAAATAAATGGTTTAAAATATGTTTAGAAGAGACTTTTAATGTCAGCAGAGATATGATGTTCTCGCAGTGAGACTCTGTGACTAATCCACTGGAAAGATTTACCGTTAGGGAACTCAAGGTCTGCTTTTCAAAGGAAATATTGGTAAGGATTATTATTCCCTTGTCCCCAGCAGTTCTCATAATCCCCTTACACTCAGAGTAGGATTTACAAATACAAAATAAATGACAAAACTGGAATGCTCTGAGGCCCTCTGTTCACAGGGCTAAAAGGGAAGCCTAGACGATTTGAATCTTATTTTGAGTTAAATATTAGGCACCTATACATTTTTTCCCTGCTAGGCAATGTGGGTAAGAAAATAGACAAATATAAGCCATTAACAAGTGGAAGCAACAAAAATCTACATTAAAAAGACCTTAATAACATATTAATAACATATTTACAAGACAGATCTTGAAGAAACTTGATTACAACTTTGGTATTTAGGATGTTTTGGCCAGTGCCAAAGATTTTCACTGAGGAAGGCAAAGCAAGGTTAGATAAATAAAGACACATGGAAAGATCAGCCAACCTAGGTGATAGTCAGGTAGCTCAACAGTGTGGGATTCTTTCATGTGCACCTTCAAAATGAAACTTTTACAAGGAAAATGTAAAATCTACAATATTAATGTTCCTGTTAACCATTTCAGTGGGAAACATGGACAGGCCTTCAGAGAATTTATATATATATATATATGCAGGGAAAGTTCCTCTCAGCAGCTGAAATGTAGATGAAATATTTCATATCTGGTGATCATTTATATGGTATTTTCAAAAGGTACTTTGCTACTACAGCCTGAATAAGAGCCTAATGGGTAGATGATCTTTCATATCCTATTTCTATTAGTCCCAGACTACCTTAAGAGAATACTTGACAACAGGTAAGTCCATTTTTATATCTTCTGCTGTGAATACTAATGACAGAGTGTTTCATTTTCTTAAATACAAAGTTTGCTAGGGACTGCTCTTCTTGAACAGCTTATGTTGTTTCAGTCCACAGAAAATATCTGTGGTCTACTGTCTCCCTTATAATTCCTCACACAAATGAAATAACGCTAGAGTGTGTGAGAAAAAGCTTTCTTGTGTTATTTCTGTCCTGTTCCATGACTTTAGACCATTCCTTCTGATATTGCCTTTTGAATTCTGAATTATAAAATGTTGCCTGGATTCCATCCAAGCCTTTCTTTGATTTTGGTTTGTTTTTAGGGAAGTAGTCTTGGGGGCCTTTCAGGTGGAATTAAGACTGACTTAAAGTTAAATCCCATGGCAGAACTTTATGAAATATTCAAACTAAGCCATATGTTGTTTGGACCATCAGTAATTTATGTAAGATGTACCTATCACTGTGAACATTGTGTAATCTAATGGAGAGGATGAAGAGATATTTTCTTTTAGAAAGAAATTATCATTTTTTAACAGGTCACTTAATTTCAAGCAGAACCCCACTGAATTAAGTCTTTACATTGGATTATTTTGTGTCATGGAAAGTAATGCCAGTTGAGGACTCAAACATTTTAATGTGAACCGAACATGGTCTCAAAGCATCCCTTATATCTGTGGGGATATGTTTGCACCTCCAAACCTCAATTTTCCGTGCTTGCCTGGCTACTAAAGAGAGGGCTCAAGGCCCTGATCCATCAGAAGAAAATCCTAATGCCAGGAAGCCCTCTATGTAAAATGTTTTGTGTAGTTAGTTGAGCATTTCACAGGATAAAAGTGAAGTTAAGAATATTGCTGCTTGATGATCAAAAGATCAAGCTCAGTCTCAAGAATCACGTGGAAGTGAGAGTAAAGCAGAGCATTATTATGTGACTGTTTAAAGATGTGATATGCCTGTCGTTCTAATTACCCAATTTTAAAATTTCTTCTAAAATCTGACTAAGAAAAGGAGTGAACAAGAGAGAGTATGAGAAACACCAGTCCAGGCTGATGACCATGTGGCACGTTTTAAGCACTTACATAAATGTTTAAGCATGTAAATAAATGTTCATATGCCAGTCAGTGGAATAATTTAATTGTCAGTCAGAAATTGGAAAAATTCAGACAAGAAGCAAAGCAGAAAATGATCAGTAGAGATTTTATGAGAGAAATTTCAGAGCTGATAGGAAAAAATTGCTGTTGTGAAAATCATCTTGTGTAAGTCATAGTAAGAAGAAACTATGATAAAATGTTCAGTCTCTCCTCAGCCGCAGCAGATTCAACAACCAATGAGGTAGAATGAGTGAGAATGGAGTTTTCTTACAGCTTTGGCACTTTTGTGCATCTGGGCTTCTTGAAATCTGTGTAACTGCACTTTTGCCAGCTACTGTCTCTCCTTGGGTGAACAACTTGGCGTGTGTTAATAACCTTGAACAACTCCCAGTATATTATATATGACCTAGAGGCTCGCTATGCTTCGTTCCTGGTATGATGATGTTTCTCACCCAGTAAGTTTCTTATCTTCTTTCTAAAATACAAAATACCCCTGTATTCTGGAAACTGTTTTAGGCTTTGCTTCAGACCTCCACCCGTGGTAGGGAAAACCACGCAGGAAAAAACAAGAAGAGTGACTTAGTGGAGAGAAGCCAGATTGTCACTGTTTGAAGCCTCTGAAGAGTCATGCAAGACTTCTTGAAAATCTTATTAGGCATAGTTTATTTGGCCCATAGCTTGTTTGTGTCGAAATTTTTAATCTTTAAAATGGGTGTCACTATATCCATTGTCTACCAGACAGGGCTCTGTGGGGATATGTGTATTAAAAATAGAGATAGTCAGTTCATGTGAATCTTAGGCCATTTAAGTATGAAAGAGAGAGGCTGATACTTTACATAAGCTGTTGATGCACTGCTGCCTGCACAGGGTAAAATGATTTTAGTGGATTATGCTCATTTTAGTAGGTTAGAATTTTGCCCATCAATGGACGACGAGAACAGGTTGTTTGAAGCAAATGTATATTGTGTTTGGCAATTTACTAGGATTTAGAGTGCAAAGGAAAACAGAGCTGTGACACAATTCACCGTGAAATTAAATAGCAGCTTACCCCAGCAGCAAGCAGAAATCAGCCCTCTGCCAGAAATCAAAGCTCTGCTCCCATACACAGAGGTAATACCTATCTTCTACCACACTCTGCACAAATACAGGCTCCTTGCAGTGTCCCCTGGCAGTCAATATGCTTGGGCTATTTCAGATTAGAAGGGAACTTGTTCCAGGCAGAACACAACCATAGAAAACAGCCTATTACAAGGTATCTATCTCTGCCTTCACGGTTTCTCTGCATGTGGTTCAGAACTTTTTGGTTCTCCTGGCTTAGATTTAAAAAAAACCCAAACGTTTACTTTCTTTAATACTCCCATGTGTGGATGCAGTTTTCTTGATATAAAAACTTCATGGTTTATATCTTAGAAGAACTAAAAAATACTTATCGCCCCATTCCCAGACATGACAGCTTCCATTGAGCTAGAAAATAAAATTGAACAGTAATATTCATTAACAAATTAAAAAAAAAAGCTGTGATGTGTGCATAAATGCTAAGTTTCTCATCTCCTAGATGCCTAGAATAAAGCTGGGAAATGAAGATCAAAAACATATTTGTAAACAGACTTGGTAAGTGAAGGATTCGACAGCCCACACCCTCAATCCCAGGTTCTTCCTCTAAACTCTTAAACCTCAAAACCTCTAACAGCAGGAAGGCTGGAGCCTGCACTGGAGCAGAAGCCTCACTTTCTTTCAACTCTCTTGCCCGCTTTAGGTTTAAACTGCTGGTAGACTGCTGTGGGTGGGTAATCTGGATTTACAGTCTCAAGGAAGACATTCAGAATACAGGATTTTATTTTGTCAGCATAAGAAAGACATATGTCATAGACTTGTATTCATGTCTAGGCTTTTTTCTATCTCTTGGAGTACACTGTCATGTCTCCACTAAGCCCCCTCCTACTTAGCACAATGCCTAAAATGAGGATCTTGTGCAAACACCTCTCCCTCCCATCTTCCATCTTATATAGAGTTGCTTCATTTTTTGCAGGAGAAAATGATGAGATGAGGAAAGGCTGGGCAAGGCTGAGCACCTTTGTGCTTATACAAAATTGTAATGGTCTGTTATTTTTTTTCACATGATCAAGCCACATGAACTTACAATGATCTCTCTCTCTCTATATATATATATATATAAATACATATACACATATACATATGTACACATACACGCAAGTAGCCAGTGTGAAGAAATAAGTCAGCTGAAACTAACATTAGACAGAAAATGAGACCTTTATGTCATTTGGAGGGCCATTACTAAGCCCTTGTTTTATCAATTTCATCTTGAAAACCCTCAACAGCTAATATGGCACTTCCTGGGAAGCTGAAGGATAAACTATATATTTCAAATATTTATCAGGACAGAGCTACAAGCTGAGAAGTGAGCCATTTATGAAAAACTTAGTAATAAAAATCTATTCAATTTAGTATGAAATCTGCTGTAGGATTCTCACTTCAAAACATTTACTGATGCATGAAAACCATTAGTCTGAACTTGGCACAATATGAGAAAGTAATTGCATCAGAGGGAAATTTAGGCTTGGTTTGCCAGTC
Organism: Picathartes gymnocephalus; assembly: GCA_013390045.1. Classification (NCBI taxonomy): domain Eukaryota; kingdom Metazoa; phylum Chordata; class Aves; order Passeriformes; family Picathartidae; genus Picathartes; species Picathartes gymnocephalus. Next base: position 32,402 of record WEKY01008923.1, on the reverse strand, counting down.
TTAGTTCTGGGCAACAAACAAAATAAATGATGGATTCATTACAAGAAAATGTATGCACTTGTAGTTCTGAGGCTTTGACCAAGGGTTATTTTGGAACATATGTGATATCAGTGTGGCTGCTGTCAGGCTTAGTATAATTTTGGTCCCGTATGAGTTGACATGAGTATTCTGTAGTACTGGCAATTTGCAAGGCGGTATATACATTGAAGGCAAGTGCTCTGGTTAATTACTTTAAATGCAGTCTTCTGGGCTTTTAAAGCATTCAGGGAGCTCCGGAGAGATTCCTATCTATATGCATGTGTCATCACAGTGCTAGAAGAGCTGTCAGTTGGCTTACAAAGGAGAATGAAACTGACATGTGTGAAGTTCAACTCAAAAGCAGTTAGAAAAGACTTTTGCAATGTCTTTAAAAGTCACCATGTCCTTTTCTCAACCTTCTGTTCTTATAGTGTCTGAAGTGTCTTTCACATTTTCTTGGAAAGAATAGTCCCTCAGTCGCTAATGGAAAAATGTGCAACATTACGAATCTCCTAAATGGAAAAAATAATCCATGCTCTTTCATGGCATCAGGAGGAACAGTGAAGTTTTCACTGGTTGTGGTTACTTGCACATGTACGTCAGCAAACCCAGCTGCAATAATCCCCAACATTTATTATCATTTATCATGAAAACTTATAAACACCTGGCCTTAGTTCTCAGTTACAGTATGCTCAGGTAAGAGTTTTAGACTGGAAGGAGTGGGAAGGCAGAAGACTTCTTAATATGAATAAGGCAAAGGTACCTTAGACTCCCCCAAAGCAGAGGGGTCAGCTTGAGCTCTGGGAAGCCTTTCAGCCAACATAGCCTGAGTTTCAGTTTTTTAATTAAAATATTATAATTGTCAGACTCCATAGGGCGTGTGAGAAAATTTTAGTTTGGCTTCTGGCTGTCTCCAGCATATCAGTATAATGTGCTTTCATGCTGCGAGGAGGACATGCTTCTGCTAGCCACTTTAGATAACAAGTAGCATTTGTCAGTAACTCCTTGTAGCATCATTTTCAAGTTCTGTGAAAAAAAAATGAAGAGGAAAATTCAGTAAAAAAGGACAGAAAGTACCATCTTTGAAAAGACTGTATTCAAATACCTCCTAATGAGAATGTATCCTAATCCTACTAACAACAATTGGCAAAATTACTAGAAAACGTGATACCAAACTGAACATTTCTGTTCCTGTGATTCATTCTTACTGTCAGTTCCTATGTGAGCAATGGGTTTTTGCAAAGTGCTGAAGTCAGATTTAGAAGACTTTTATTCTGTCTCTATAACAAGGTAGCCTGAGTGTCAAAGGTAATGGGTTAGTCTCTTTTTTTTTTTTTTTCTGTACTTCGAAGTCAAGTAGATTACCTCATCAAACTTCTCCTTTTCTATGCCTGTTTGATGCCTCCTTTATCAAGTGAAAACTAAGTATTGGAAGTTTATCTTTCTCAGATGTATTTCTAGGATGTCACAGGTTAAAAGTCTCACATAGCAGAAAAACTATAGGGCTGCTATAATCAAAACCAGTTTTAAAGCCAAGGAATGTAGAATTGTCTTTGTTTAAAAGATAGGTGTCTGCCAAGGAAGGCAGGAACCTTCCTGAATGTGGGGGTTATGTTGGGTAGAGACGGGACTGCTTTGGTATGATTTAAGCTTGATTTATTGTTTCTTTATCTTAAAGGCATGGAATGCCCTCACAGAGGTCTGCAGAGGTCAGCCATGTTCAAAAATGGTCACAAGATTTTAGGTTACAAGGTCTTTTAAAGGTTAATTGCCGAATAAACTAACACCACACACATTGTTTTGATTTCTCCACAAATAATCAATCAAACTTGTGTTACATTTCTGTCTCAGTGAGGACTTTTTTATCCAATCATGTACTAACATACAGTTCTATGTTACTACATTTTAAACTTTTTACTTTTTTCTATAACTACTTCTATATCTAAACTTCAGACTTCAAAACTTTCTGATCCTGGGATTCCAACACCTGAAATGGAAAATATGGCCCCCTTCCTTCCAAATTGTTATAACTTTTAAATTGCGGGGCTTTCAGGCAAAGATATGGGAAAAGGAATAACAGTTCTTTACTAGCATATATCTATATCATCTATATTTATATATCTATATATCTCAAGATCAACAAACAAGGGCAGCAGCAGCAGCAAAAGAAGCAGAGGCAGGAAGCCGAGCAGAGCCTTCTCTGGGCTGTCGGGCACTTTCCCCTTGGGTGCAGTTCCGGTCACCGCCGGCAGGGGCGCTGGTGGCTCCCGGCCGGGCAGGGCGGGTGCCATGATTCCCCCGCGCCTGCAGGGGGCACTGTGGCGCCAGCCCAGTCACCTCGCCCTCACCTGGTAGTGGTCTCAGAGACAGAGACAGAGCGAGCTGAGCCCAGCCCCCGACCCCTAGCCAAGTCTCGAGGTATCTTGGCACTTCCCAAGACAAAACCCCCCGGTCACCAAACTCACTCCCCAGCTAAGAGACTCCAGCCAGCTGCACCCCTTCCTGCCTCCTCCCCATCCTGGCCACATCTTTTGTCTCTCTTAAGTATCGTTGTCCCATCGCTTAGGCTACAAATGGGAGAAAAATTCCCTAGGAGAAAGGAAAAAAAACAGGAACAAAGTCCTAATCTCCAACAAGAACGAAATAATATTGTAATTGAAATGTTGTTGATATTTAACTGGCGAGTATCTAACAACACCTGTAATATATAGTTTTATAATTACATTTGGTTACAATTAGGTTCCAAACATCATAATCTCAAGGAGATTTCTTACTTACTAACAAAACTGCAAACTCTTAGGGCATCTGATAAATTCTAAATTTGTTATACACTAACTTGACTCAGAGGAGGACTTGCTCTTAGGGGAAGTGAATTTTTATTCCTCTAAGAAGTGTCATTCCAGTGTGTGTGACTATATCAGCTTCACCATAGAGAAACACAACTTGTTTAATTAAAACAGTTATGCATATAGGGAAAGCTGTACTTCTATTGGCTGTCTTCTAACATTTAAAAATTTGTTTTGACTAAGTAAGGATCCTCCTTATATGGATCCTTATATTATGTCCATCTTGAAGGCAGTGATGTAAGTGCTGAGCAGTGCTGACACTGTGTTACCTTGTGAGCAGCTCCAGAGACCAACCGGGGTGTGATATCCACTTATGCGGCTCATAAATCTTATGACATCATACTGACGAATAATACTCAAGCATGAATGGTATTTGAAATGTCTTCAGGGATCCTCTTTGCTCTCTTCACTTTGGTATACTGCACAAACATTTACTGTGACCTGCCAATAATGTCTTTCTTTCCAAATAACTTTCTCTCAGACATCTCTGAAGTAATCCTCTTCAATCTACTGACCTTGTATCATCTGCTGTTTCTGTGTATGGGACAAGTACTTTTACAGTGCATCCCCTGTCCAACCCAAAATGTCAGAGGTGGTTATCTGTTCTCAGATATGATATCAGGCTCTTTAGCCTCTCACCTGATACTGAATATAGCAAACAGTAACGGTGGGACACACTCAGCACTTTCTTGTTCCCATTGGATTTTGTTCACACACACAAACACACTGTAGATGCAGAAACCAGTTACCTCATGTAGTGTGTATCATTTCACAGTCATTTCCCTTGGCCCACTCCAAGTGCAGGCTGTTGTCTTTGTGTGCAGAAACATTTGTGTTTGTTTTCCTTCTCCTACATGCCTCAGATATCATCTGTGCCATTGAAATATCTCTGAATCCTGTCAAGGAATGCACCCTGAAGTTGCCTGCCAGCTCTGTTTGGCTAGCACTGTACCTCCCAGAAATAGGCATGCATTGTCTTCTCCCACACATGAATCTCACCCCTCCTCTCTAACTCTGGCAAATTAGCTGTTTCTGGCAGTCAATCACAAGCTTCTTTTGGCAGTAATTTGCTGTTCGTACACCTCTGCTCTAAGGGTCAGGCTATGCTGGTGTCACACGTTGATCTTGTCCTATCTAATCCATCCATTTTTCTTTCTTATACCTGTTATGTTACATTACTGTAATTTTTGTGTTATGTTTCTATAACCTTGCTGTGAATTATTTCTTTATATTTTTTTTCTTGTTGTCCCTTGGGGTTGTTTTAGTATGTACATTATTTTTGTTTTCACTGCAGGCTGAGAGCAGTAAACTTTCATCTGGGCAAAAAGGTTTTTAGGAAAAAGTCCTCTCTACCTTGACATTTTCTTCAAGGTCCCTGAGAAACCTTTTGCTTTTAGCCTTGAAAATTAGGCAGCAACAACAATTTTGTTTCATATCCCTTTAAATACATGACCTTTTCTAGGATCTAAGCATGAGGTTTCCTAAAAGAGGGCTCTGGCTGAAAGCTTGGGTGGATTTAATTGCGGCAGTTTGAGGTCTTGCCTTTCCCTTCTGCAGGGATTTAGAGACCCTGCTGCCTGGGGAAGGAGATGCAGCTTTTCAGATCCATCTTCACCTGGTTTCCATCCCAGAGCTACCTGTTATGTATTGAAACAGATAAAATACCCATGGTGAGTGAATATGCCTTACAGCTTCCAGGAAGGTCTTTCCTCAAACATCTGTGCAGATATCCCAGAAGATAACCACCTAATGAGTGTGAATTCAAAAGCTTGCTGTATAGAAGCAGCTTCCATTAAACATAAAAGAAGAAATAAGAGTAGAAAGTAGCTTTTCAAAAACTATAGGTAATACAGAAGCCAGATTTGAAAGATGAAATGCCTATGAAGCCTAGGCATATGTTACGATCCAGTTTAAATCCAGAAAAGCAAAGAAAGTTAAGTCTCTGTGTATAAACTGGAAAGAACTTTGAAGGTTTGAAATATACCCAAAAAATGAGATTAAAACTAAACAAGGTTAGATGTTGGTGCCAAAAAACCAATATATTTTATTTCATACTAAAAGAGGTAAAGAGAAAGAAAGAAAAAAGAAAGAAAGAGAGAGAAAGAAAAAGAAGAGTGCGTGGGGGAATGGAGGGATAGGGAGAGAGCAACAGGGGTTAGGTGTGAGGGTCTGTGGGAGCCTGGCAGCTGATAGCCCTGGGGCTGTGCTGTTCTCCCCAAGGTATTAGGCTTGTGCTTTGTGAATGTCCCTGAGTTACATCTTATCTTCATCAGCGAACGGTCCAGGGCCTCACTCCAAAGGCCTATTCAGGGTGTGGTGGTATTCTTTACAGCTTTTGTAATACAGTTCTGAAAGTCCTTAATGAAAACATTTGACTCATAAACTATAATATTTCAGTCTCTGACAGCATATCTTTGAGATACTTTGAAGTGCTTTCAGGAAAGAATATCAGCTGATGGATCACTGAGAGACAGAAAAGTATTAACTGGCAGCAGTCTGATGAGCCTCACTATTCAAAAAAAAAGAAAGAGAAAAGCACGTCAGGAAAACGAAATCCCTGCTAAGAAATCTTGAAAGTGTGTAAGCTTGAAGGTGAGAATGGACATACCGGAGCAGACCAAAGTTTAGTGTTACATCTCCTGCAGCACCATTGATGGGGGCAGAGGAGTGATACAGCCGAGCTGAACTTGCAGCAACATTTCCCCCCAGTGTTCCTCAGTCCTCCGTGAACATGCATCTCACCTGTCATACTTCAGAAGTGGTATCTCCCTAACAGGCTCCACCACCTTTTAGGATTGCAAGATGGCATTAGCTCCTAGGACAGTGCAGTATATGGCTGCTTCCCCTCATCTTTTTACAGTTCACAGCAAGAAAGGACTATTGTTTCATTCTTTTGTCCTTTCTTCTCATTTCATGGATGGATTTAATTGAACACATTTTTTTTCCGTCTGCTAGAATTCTACGGAGAGGTTGCGTGCTGCTGAGGGACCTTCCTGTCTTTGGGACTGGCTTGGTAAAATGACATTATTTTCATAGAATCACAGAATGGTTTGAATTGGAAGTGACCTTCAAGATCTTCTTTTTCCAACCCCCCTGCCAGGGCCAGGGACATCTTTCAGTGGACCAGGTTGCTCAGAGCTCTGGCCAAACTGGACTTAATTCAATTTAGAAAAAAATATACATGCCATATTGTCATCAGACCTACTATTTGTCTGCAGTGTTTGAGACAACGTCCTGGTCACCGAGGGCACCATCTGCCAGCTCATATTAGTTCAAGATACCTCTGTGAACACAAATCTAAAAGGATCAATGTGTACTCTGCATAATCATGCTGATCACAGTGTTGAAAAAAAAAAAAATCCTCTCATTATGAATAATGGTGTGAAAGGTGGAATGAATGTCTTGGCAAGATGGCAAATGACTTACAAAAGAGCAAGCTGGGCAGACTGCAAGAATGTTCTCAAACATTGTGTCAGCCTCATGTTCTTCCAAGTGTTTTAAATAAGTGTTCTGTGATGGAGTGTGCTATTTCTGAGGGGGCTGCAATTCCCAGAGAGGGTTTCCAGGATGCTCTTGGTGGGAAACAATTTATACTTCCTGCTTTTGATGTCAAGCAAAACAAATATTTAAGAAAGCATCTTCTACCAGTGTGCAGCTTTATAAAGCTAAATACTTATTATTATTGATAATAGCATAAGAAATAACATACAATGCCAGGTTTTCAATACTAATAAACTGGTAATTTAGTGAAAATTAATATATTAATAATGGTTTTATTACACCTTTATTAAGTTTATTGCAAAATAATGTTTTGCTGTTGTCACAAATCAGAGCAGCTTCTGACTTTCTGTAGCCAGTTAAAGTATCTGCAATACAATAGGATTTTCATGGCAGCAGCTAAGTTTGGGGTGTCAGGGCGTTTGGACTGTTCATCAGTAACCCAACCAGGGCACTAGACACCTGGAAAATAACCAGAAATTCACAAACCCCAATTCAGCAACTTCATCAATGTACAGGTCTCTCCATCTGGCATTTTCGTCTTCAATTTGTCTCTTTTTCAAAGTATTGAAAAAGTATTGAAAGAGATGTGAATGCTCTGTATCATCTTTTCTGTTCAGATCTAAAGCTGTTTTGAGACCTTCAGAAGGCAGGCTGTCATCTCTGAGAACCTGTAGACTTGTGTGCTCAGGTCTGGGAAAGCATTAAATCTGTCACATTCAGAGATACCAGTGAAAAACCAGAGTTAATGCTAATCTCTAGTTCACCTTTCACTGCCAGACGCACCAGAACTATATCCTGAATGGAAAGTACCTCTCAAATACCCTCTGTGAATACCATATTTAGAAAAATAACTGTCTGTTCAAGATCATGTTACCTTTTTCAGTGGAGAAATGTGGCTGCCAGCTTCACAGAAAGTCCATGTTTTCAAAGTTTTATTATATCTAGAGAAGATGGAGTTTCAAACTGTGAGTGTTAGCAGGGGCCAGGCGAGGTGACTTGCATTCTACTTTGGGAAATGAGATTTTCTGGAGAAACGGTGTTATTGTGATTATCTATGATGTTCTTACTCCAGTATGAGAAAAGTAATGACACATTGCTTGAGGCTAAGTTCTGAAATTAGAAATTGAACTTGGGACAGAACCTAGGTGTTGACTTAATAAACGTTGCGCTGCGCTGCTTGCTCCCTGCTTCCCACCAGCCCTCTGTGCTCCTGGGACAACCAGGAGTTGTGATTTGAAATGACAGAACTTCTAGTGCTTCTCAACAATTTTATGCATTAGGTGTTGCACCGAATAAGTGCTCTGTGGTACTCACAGGGTTTGTGATATCAAGCCCCTCAAGGTTTGAGCCCTCGAGACTTGAATCAAAATTTGCAATTTTTTTTTTTTTCATTGCTAATCAGTAGTTATGGCTAGGTAGTGCTGATTAAGCAATTGCTTGGCTAATTCTTTGTTTTATAAAAGAGGGAAGTGAATCCCAAGATGACTAGGCTGTCTGGATGAGAGCCACCAGGAATGAAATGAGCAGAACCGAGCAGTAACTGGGGAAAAGACAATTATGGCAACGGGAGATGGCAGCGACCGACTGGTTGACCACCTACTAAAAATGGACCCCTGACTTCAATAGGGGAAAGAACTGCAGATGAGGACTAATTAACATTAGAAGCAAGAGATACAATAAGCAAATAGGAATTTGAGTATTAACTAATGAAAAAGTTGTGTAATCTGTAACCAGTGAATGCTGATGCCTCTGTTTGTTGAGATGTATAAACAGTGTAAAGTTTTGATGAGTTAGTGTAAAGTTTTGTGGGTTACCAACTGCTTCCCTCCTTTGTGCAAACTAGAATAAGAAATAGAAATAACTTTATGTGTATTGATGCTTAGCACTGGGTAACAAGCCTGTATTCAACCTCCTCTTTTCTGCCTGGTTCCTACCCCATGGCGTTTGTTAATCCTCAAGAAAATAGGAATTATCACCACTTTTCCAGTGTGTTTGAAAAGCAGATGTACAAATATACTTGAGTCAAAGTGCTTAAGTGCCATGGGTTGTAGGAGACAAGAAAGGTCTTATAGAATAGCAGGCCCTTGTTCACTTCTGTTCACAAAAAGTACTTTGGGAAATGTACAGCCGACATGAAAACTAAAAACAAGTACTTTAACCTGTGCATGGACACTGCATGATCAGAGTGCTCACTGGTCAAGAGGACGTGTGGACAGTAACACAGGAGGTGGCATGCTGCCAATATGTGTTCGTTTTAGTTCACAAGAATGTTAAAAAGTATCATTTTAGCCAGAGTATTTTTAACACGGTATAAAAGCCTTACCTTGTTGTACAGTATATAAGCCGTGCTTGATGGCAATAAACTTGATTTGCTTTGGAAGAAGCAAGAGTCCGTGCCCTCATTCAGGACAATGGGTCGATTACTATTACATTACTTATTTCCTGCTTATCATCAGAAGGATTTTTCCAACAGAGTTGATGTCCCTTTGAGGAACCTTCCATGTGCATAGAGGGAATGGCGTGACATTAGCTTGGTGTCTGGACACTAGTGGGGTTACAGGGCTCTATCCTCTGCCCTGTGCTCTTCAATAGCTTCTAACAGTCTGCATGCAGGACTTGAAGGTAAATTTGCTGATGACACTAAATTGTGAGGAGCTGTCAACTTCATCAAGGGCAGGGAGGCCCTGCAGAGAGACCTTGATAAACTAGAGGGCTGGGCAATCACCAACCAGATCAAGTGCTGCAGAGTGGACTTTTCATTCCCTTTGCTCACTATCCAACCCTTCTTACAATCTACTGCAGTAGTCTTCAAATTACACCTTGAAAAAGAAAAAGAAGTGCCATTGGATGAGATTTAGGAGGTTGACTCAGATTCATTGTTGGGGGCTCTAAACAACCTGGTCTAGATGTCCCTGGCCATGGTTTGGAGGTTGGACTAGATAGCCTTTAAAAGTACTTTTGATACAAACTATTCTATGATTCTTTGATTAACGTGTTTGTCTGCCTCTAGAGGAGATCAGGTTTGTGTCTACTGGGTCCTGGTACTGGATGGAAATGTTACTTGGTTAAATCACTCTGCACAGGACTTGTAAATATAACCTTAAGGTAAGCTCCTGAATCACATGGAACAATGATAGAATAGAGCTTAGTTTTACATCTCTTCATGTTCTTCAGATGTTTTGCATTCTGGTTATGTATTTATTAAATTTGTGAAGCTCCTTATTGGCATTGTGACCAGAGAGCTAATGTTCCTAGAGCAAGTTCATTTTCTGCAATTTTAGAACCAAATCTGAAAGAACCAGGAAATCTGAGTAACCTCAGATTTGGGTTTGTGTTCCCACTTTTGCTCAGTTAAGTCATTTTTTTTCAGAGAAATCCTAGGTCTGAAAAAATCCCAGCTCTGAAATCTGCCCCAAATTAAGGAAAAATATATATCTTGATCTCTGTTTCATTTCTCTGAATTACAGTAGAGCAAAATTCATTAAAGAGATGTAAGGCAAGAAGACCTTAGGGACGCTGTGAAGTTTAGTTAATTGTAAAGCAAGAAACCTCTCTTACTTATGTGCTAAAGCCACACCACTGTTCAGGAAATCACATTAAAATAAACTTAAATTTAAGCTTATGCATAAATCCACTAAACATGTGCTAAACAGCCTTCCTGGAGACAAAGACTTTTGAACAGAAGCTGTAATTAACATGTTGCAATTCTGGAATAAAAACTGCTACAAAAACAAAAATCAGTTGCAATCATAACACCATACTCAATACATTGAAATAATCTTATTTTCTATTATTTTAACTTCAATATCCATCTTTTAAACAAAAATTACAAATGGTCAAATTTAAATATGAAACTGCTTTTTAATTGTAATTATATTTCATGAATTATGAGTTCTAAATAAAACAAAATAATTTCAAATGTGTTGCCAGATTATGTGGAAATTCAGATAACTTTCCCCAAGAATGTCCCTAATAGCTACACAAGTCATTTTGCTTATATATTTTAATTGCTCTAAGAACAAAACTGCAATCCCAAATACCATACTCTCTTCAAGTCTTTTATAGCATGCAAAAGACAGAAAATAATATCTTGTATATATATTCCAATGACCATTTAAATCCTAATTCTAGCTTGACTCTGGAAATTAATAGCTCCTATATAATTTATTTTACATATATGATATCTTTTTTCCTTTTGAGCTTTTAATTGCTCCTCCTTCTTTGTATGGACTTAAATTCCTTAGTTAGGTAAACAAGTGAGTATTAAGAATGTTTGTGATTTGCATGGACAAACAATATCTATAGGTTTCGGTGATGCTTTTTCTGGATTTACATCAGTGAGTAAGACCTGACCTTATTCCTGTGAATATAAAAAGCTTTGACGAGATAAGTTTATGGTAAGGTAGTAGTTAAACAAAACATCAGTTCAGAACTTTGCTGGCAGGATCTCTGTGTGCTTTGGGAAAAGAGTATGGAAAACATATGCTCACCTCATTAAGCTTGGCTGAATGTGCTGCAAGAATTTTTTGTGCCTGTTTCCTCCTTCAAAATAAAGAATTTTCCCTTTTCGCTACAAACCCCAGTGATTATAATTCAGTTACTTTCTTCTTACAGAATTTCCTGCTTATTTGTGGAACAGTGTCCTGTATCTTCCTTGGGCAAGTCAGACAGTACTGAAACACAGTGTATTTAGTACCAGTGAAGTGAACATGTCCAGGAACATATTTGGGTACAAGCCCTCGACTGTGCATGGTTTTCAGAAGGTCTTTGTCATTGTTTTGGATCAGGACAGATACTGCACTCCTGGTTTGGTTTAATGGTTAGCTTGTCGTAAGGACCTTTTCTTGCAGGTATTCTTGGGAGAAATCCCTTAGTTCTGGAAGCCAAAACTCCTGTTAGAGGAATGGGACCTGACAAAGCAGATAAATGAACATCTGGAGGGTCATTCAAAATTGATTGAAATACTAAATAAAGTTTGGACAGTTAGAAAAGTCAGTGGGAGCAGGTAGTACAACTGTTTATTTGTGTGGTTTATCCTCTGGCTCTCAAAGGCTGCAGAACTCTGAAAGTTCATAGGAGGTTTGTTGAAAGCTAAAGGCTTTCCAAAGAAGTTGCTTGGATTCACATTCTAATCTTATTTTCTTGGTGTGTTTATCTGTCTCTTAAGTGCTAAGGACAGTGTTTTCCCTCTGAGAAGGAATTTTTTCTCCTTTGTGGATCCTTTGCATCTGCAGGTGGTGCAGATGAGACCCAGTGAGAACTGTGTCTGGGAATTAGGAATGTACATCTGTAACTCATTTTTAGTAGAAGGTTTTAGATATGATGAGGTAAGTAATAGTGTGGTACTGAAACACTGTTGCTTTACAACCGCTGAATAGTCATCAACATTGACATTGTAGTGTTCATTCTCTGAGGAAAGGCTCTATTCTCTTCCTGTTCAGAAGTTAGAAATTGCCATGCTGATCTGCATACCTGGCTTTCATGACTAGCCTAACAAAAATTTCCTGTGCCTCTGTGCAATTGCAATATTTACTTGCTTCTTCCTCTGCCTGTTTTTTCCCTTCATTATTTGCTAATTTTAAATGGGGTAGGAAAGTTCTTCTGCAAAGTTTGTACAGACCCTGGTACAATACAAGCCACTTCTGGGGTCATATATCATACTACCATCACAGCGAGTTTTTAAAATTATTTTTCCCTCCTCTTCTACTTTTGCAATCGGCTGCCTTTGTACTGTGTTTAACACTCTTCTCAGGCGTGTCTTGCTGTTCATACTGCTCTGGATTGGACATAACAACCATACAAACTGATAATATTTGTTAGAAGAGGTTGACTTTTTTGAATCACTCTAGAGGTGATGCACTGAAAGTATTCTATTTGTATTAGCCTTTTGTTTACCTTTTGTTTAAAATTATTATCTGTCATCTGATCAATTTCAGTCTAAGACAATTCTGTAATTTAAACCTGGTAGGGAGCTAAGCCCCACACAAGCACTCACTCTCTTTCCCCCACAGCAGGATGCTGGAGAAGATGAGAAGGGCAAAAGGAAGGAGAGAAGCAGAAAAGGCACTCTTGGCAGTCTGCAAGTACTGCTCAGCAATAGCTGAAATATCCCTGTGTTATCAGGGCTGTTTTGGTCACAAATCCAGCACAGAGCACCTTAAGAGCTACTATGAAAAAACTCAGCCCTATCCCAGCAGAAACCAGTAAAGATGATTCACCCTGGGGTACTGCTACCCAATTCGTGTGTGCTTATACCAGTGCCTTGCTCACCATTTGCAGATGATGTTTTTTTTGGAGTAAATTGCAGTTTTGGCAACTCATAAAAACCCCAGTGGTGTTGCAGTTTCCTTCTTTGTCTATCATGTTCCAAGCTGGCCCTTTGGTTGTGATTGCTGTACCTTTCTACCCTAGACAAGGATGTGGTTACCTAGTAAAAGCTCCTTATTCTCTTGTTATATGTAAAAGTTCTGTCTTAGTAGCTGCCATGGAGGTGCTGCCTTCTCTCTTCAAGCTCACAAGTGTTGTTCCAAGGATATAATCCTGCTAAGACAATCAAGACTATGAACAGGCAGTACCAGGCAGATTCCCTGTGATTATAGTATTTGCATCTTTTTTTTTAATCATTCCTCTTTTCCATTATTTGAACTTGTCATTCTTTGCTGATCGAGCTATATTTTAGCCCCTCTGAAAATAATTCGCACAATTTATGTTTCAGGAGGAAGAATACTTACTGTAAGGTAATCTTTTAGGGAAGCACTAATATCTCAATATATGACTCAGAATAGGATTCAAGAAAATTCTTATTAACAAGATTTATTTTACTGTTTAGCTGTAATAAAGCTGTGCCTTGTACTGTCCTGTCTGTAGGTCATACACGAAGAAAAGGAATAGACATTAATACTGAATATTAAACCCCTGCATTTATTTAGTGATTATAAGAGATTTCTTACTTATTTTTAAAATGCTGCAATTTCACAATAGATTGGAGTTTGCTAGTAAAGAGTAATGCGTACCTTATTTAATCCATTTTTCCTAAATTTTCTGAAACCTCCATCTGTTAGGAAAAGAAGAGCTTCCACTACCTGTATTCCCTAAACCTGTGTAATTTACACAGTTGAACACAGCACTGAAGGATATGTGACTGAGTTTTTTTGGTCTTCCGTATGTGCAATGGCAAAAACGATGTTTTAACTTTGTTGAAATGTTTGAACTTACACAGTACTGTGTGAGCAGATTCATAAAAACAAATGTTTCCACAGAAGGAAAGCATGAAGTCACACTCTTTCTATTTTACAACTATTTCATCTTTTGAAATGCATTTTTCAGCAATTTTGCAATTCCTCTTTTGTGTAAACTAGATTTTGATCTTATCATGCATTTGTGGTCTCCTGGGTATTCTGTACTTCCCAAGATTTAATTAAGGTATTTTTCTAAAGTTATACCACAATATTTGGTTTCTTCTTTAAGAGGGAAAACAGTCGAGGCCTCTTAGAAGTTGGGCTAGATCATGTAGCTATATCATGCAGAGACTGGATAATGGTCTCTTTGTTATAACTGCTGTATAAACACTCTGGAGCTGAGCTTCTCTAGAATCAAGGTGAGACCAACTAAGTTAGCCAATGTCTTCTGAGAAATTACCTGCTGGGGAAGCAGGAATTGTGGTGAATTTGTTTGAGTAAATCTCTTTAAAAGCAACACCTTTTAAATTCAGAGAAACTTGGGACATTTTCCTGCTTTGGAGAATGTGTTTGCTTACCTATGCAGGAGATGAATTACAAGAACTGGTTATACATAGCAAGAGACCTCTAAAATTTATATAAGTGAAACCCAAAGAAAGAGTAATAAATATTTTCTTTGATGCTTATATGATACCAGTGCTGGATTAAAGCTAGTTCTCCAACTGATTTACTTGAGTGGTGAATGATGGTTACCTTGCACCACTTCTGTACCCAAATGCTAAACACATAATTCTCCTTGGAATACTCTCATATGTCCTACTTTGCAAATGAAAGATATGTATAAAGAATATTTAAAGTCCTCCCTACTGTTCCTCCAGTTTTTCAAGCTGAACAATGTTTCTGTGATCCCCAGGATATTCAATAACCTTTTTTTATTCAGGTACAAAATACAGATATTTAGGCCTGCACTCACACTTCAGTACAGCTTTAATGAGTTTGGTACATGCACATTGACAATACCTATGGACAAGTCATGGTAAATAGAAAAGTCCTCCCTACCCCATTCATGCATAACCATCGAAAGGTAACTATTGTTCTCCTCCTGGGCAAAGCTGCTTACAAGGCGAAGATTTTAATTTTAGATTTTAATAACAAGTCAAAGCCTTTGGAATCTTCACCATGGACAATATTTCCTCACCAGACCTTGTACTGCTACTCTTTAAAATGCAGTTAAAGCCTGAATAAGGACCCCGAGATTGTTACCTTTATGGCACTGCCTTTGGTGCAGTTATATGGCTGGAAAACCAAGGCTGTAAAGGAGAACTGGGAAAAAGAGGCAGCCAGGCAGCTTTTTAGTTTAGAACTAATGTTTTCCAAGCATAATATTTTCTCTAAAAAAATGGATATTTTGCAAACAAAGGCTGTACCAAATTTGGAAAAGGGAGGAATTATTTTCACAGAAAATGTTCAGTACGTGATGAAATGGAGACTGTGGAAAACCAAGTAATCCTTTTTTCTTCATAGTGAGTCATAAATGCTCCCTTTGGCTACAAAAGAAGCATCTGTCTTCAAGATGTGTTTGTGAACTGTTATTACCACAGCAGGTCTGTTTTCTTGGTTCTGTTTGTGTGTGTTGGTTTGCTGGGTTTTTGAGCAGTTCACGTCTTGATTTACAGGTGTAAATCAATGAGAGTACAATCATATATGACTGTAAGATCATTCCTTGCTAAGAAATGGCTGAAATTGGAATCTTTAACTCTTGCTCAGTCATATAAATGTATGCAAACAATTATAATTACAGTGACCCTGCAGTATGCAAGTAAAGCAAAATAACTGAAATGTGAGATTGCTGTTAAAGTTTACTAATTTGGAGTATTTGTTCACTCTGTAGAGCTGCTGTGAAAATGTTCTTTAGGCCTACTCTCAGTTTTTCTATTGTTTTCTTTTGATGATCAGAGGACTGGAACACCTCTCCTATGAAAACTCTGGGGAGACCTAATAACACTTCCTAGGACCTAAAGGGGCTTCAAGGCATCAGGAGAGGGACTTTTTACGCGGGCATGTATGATAGGACAAGGGGGAATGGCTTCAAACTGAAGAGGGCAGGTTTAGATTGGATAGTAGGAAGAAATTCTTCCCTGCGAGGGCGGGGAGACACTGGAACAGGTTGCTCAGAGAAGCTCTGGATTTCCCATCCCTGGAAGTATTCAAGGCCAGGATGGAGGGAGCTCTGAACAACCTGGTCTTAAGTGGAAGATGTCCCTGCCCATGGCAGGGGGGTTGGAACAAGGTGAGCTATGAGGTCTCTTCCAATCCAAACCACTCTGTGATTATACTGTTGAAGCAAGTGCTGAAAGCAACCTATCTTCAATCCCAAACTGTAGCACCTTATTTAATCAACAGCATCATCTACTCTTTGCTCACAAACTCCTTGTATCCTTTTATTTAAGTATGCAATGAAGGTACTTGTGGACTGAGATGTGAATTCATATGGGTAAAAATGCCAGAGTTTTTAATTTCTTGCAATAATACTTTGAAACAGGATATCCTTTGTTGACAGGATTTCCTTTTACAGAGATACTCCGTGCTTCTTGGACTAGATTTTTTGTTCTGACCACTATGAGATTTGGAAATCCACTTGTGTCTCAAAGCAAGAAAATGTTTTGGTTTTATTCAAGAAAGCCTTTCAATAATGAAGCATCAACAGAGATGTTTATTCTTTTAATGATAGATTTCTCCTTTGCTTCAGTATCTCTGCTCATTGAGTTTAAAATGCAAAGCTGCTTATTATGCAAGTCATGGGATTCTTTAGAATTTAAAAGAAGGGAAACATATCAAATAGCAAAGCAACACTTCCCGAGTGCTTATCTGGCAGACTAGAGAACCATGGTATTCCACTTGAATCAACTGTTTAAATGAGCAGTTTAATGGCAGTCATTATTTGTGTAAGATTTGCTCATGTAGCAACTTGAGTGCTTACACAAAGAATAGAAGCTTGATGAAACAGGGTTAAGAAATGCATGCCAAAACATCTTGTTTCCACGATTTTTTTTACATTAGAAGATGTACTCTATTTCCATAAATGGAAAAGTTTCTATCACTTAAGAAGAAAGAAGTTAAAAAGTGTTCCTTTGAATCTAATTAAGTTTATTTATCTCTAGGAAAAATCTGAAGCCTTCTTCTAGTTTCGTCCATCTGAACGTGTTACAAAAATGTATCTTTCTCTGGCAAGCAGGTTTCTATTTGTGGGCAAGCAGAACCCATAACATGATCCAAGAAATGTGTTTGTACTTTCTGAAGGGTACATAGCAGCGTGGCTTTTGCAGTCACAAGTTTTGTTGTTAATACGGCATAGGATTCATCTTATCTACAGTGTCTGAAATTTTTGTGCCTACATCTAATGGACATAAATCATCTGACTTGCTTTATGTACATCTCACTTTAGGGTGAGATGTGGAGTCCTTTGTACTGTTGCTGCCTAAAATCAAAAGACAAAACTTCCAGCAGTGTTAAAGTGGTAAAATAAAAAGCAACTCTTTAATGAAAGCTTTCAGATGCACCGACATGGCTCTGTGCACATGTAAAAAAGGATTTCTACAATTTTTATAAAGTTAATTAATTAATATATCTAGCAGGTACATCCAATAGGAGATCAGTTGCCCCTGTTACCCACTCTTGGGCCAGCCCCATGGAGTTGATCCAGGGGCTTCCTTGCCCCATTTCTGCTTATGTCTCTTAAGTTCTCATGGAAAACAAGATGTCCTTGTCAGCAAGTCTCTTCTTAAGAGTATGACTAAACAGAATTTCAATAATACGTTAGTAAGGGTTAGTTTATTGTGAGAAAGGGCAGGAAAAGTTCTAGAAACCATACAACTACATATTAAAAATCTACAAGGCTACAAATATATGAAAAATATATAAAAAACAAAAAAAACCTTTAGCCACCAATGCCACTCATCTCCATGGAGTATGATGAGATTCTAGTGAAAGCATCTCAGACCTAGACTTTTGCAATGTAGATGTCTATTTTTGTTCTGGCAAATCCTCCCATGTGGGCCCTAGTAACTGGGAAAAACATTCTATGAATTTCATGCACTTTCAGTCTAAATGTTTCCTATGGACATAATTTTCAGCTATACATTTACATAGCTTTTGTGTTTGTAGGAATTTGGTCCTTGTTAAGGGCATAATTTTTTCCAGCTCATGTGTTTTTTGAAATCATTATTACTTGAGGGCAGAAGGAAAGATTACACACCAAGTGAATCCTGTAAAACTGTTGCCTCTCTGTTTTATCCCAAAGAATGGTTCTGGACCACTGAATTTGTGGAATCACATTCTTATATCTAAAGATATGGGTGGAGTCTTTCTACTCTCATTAAGCGTGACAGTATGTGAGTACTCTTACATTCATAGCATGTATGTTTTCTGATACATTTGCCCAGAAAAATGCTTGGATAATTGCTGAATTGCTTATGTAAAATAGAGACAGAATTTATGGCATGTGATCTGTACATAATTTTAGACTGTAGAATCTGAGTTCTGTGCAATGAAGTGCTTAGAAATGTATTATAAACCAAGAATTATATACTAACATTTTTTCAGCAATAATTTTTAACATGAAATAAATTTAATGATGAGTATGGCACATTCATGGGCAACTGAAGAATTAAATTGAACAAATTGCTCTCCATAAAGTGTTTCCCTACTCCAGTTATAAACAACACAAATATCGAAATATCTTTTTCAGAATACAGATAGGCATTTACATTAAAATTAACAGTGTAATCAGAAAGAGAGTGCAGGTCATGTGGTAAATTATTCTTAATGTTAAACTTCTATGTTTGTACAAGTCTTGACTTTTCTAGGCACCATCATTTGAGTACAGAATATTTAATTTCTGGGGACCATACAATAGATAGATGCACATATGGGCGGGATTGGACTCTGAACAACCTGCTCAGATGGAGGGTTCCCTGTCCATGGCAGGGTGTTGGAACTGGATGATCTTCAAGGTCTCTTCCAACCCAAGACTTTTTATGATTCTATCATATTTGGTTGTACTTCATTGCAACAAAATAGATGATTAGATATATATACAGCATGAAATGTAACTACTCTACTACTGGGACTTGTACTATAGCCCACATATCATGTTGAGTTCTGCTTGCTGAAGATATTTTTGCCCTACCTACTTCTCTTTCCCCCCTTCTTTTCCCTCACTGTTTTGGGGATGGTTCATATTTTGTTTTTGTTTTGTGTCTGGAAGTGCCACTGCCCCCCTCTTCCAGCTCAGGAATATCACGATGGGTGAAGGGCAGGCCGGGATCCTGCGGGGGTTGAGGGCCATGGGCTGCTCTTCCTTCTGGTGGGGCGATTGACACAGCTGCCACCCTGCATGGTGGGTCTGACCTGGGGTCCTGTTGCCCTGTGGTTTTTGTCCCTTTTCTTCCCCCCTCTTGTTTTCTCTCTTCTTTAGGCACTGTGACCAGGGCCTGCGGGCTTGCTCCTCTGCTGCTTGGGAGCCCAGAGCCGGTGCAGGCTGTGCTGAGACCTGGGAGCCGGGAGCACTCCCCGCTGGGCCCTTCCCTCTGCGCGGCAGCCCAGCCTCGCAGGTGAGCTGTGCAAAGGAGCAATTCCCACCCAGCCCCCTCTGCTTCTGCCACTGCTTCAGCAGTTTTGCTGCGCTTTAACCCAATACCCCGCACCCCAATACCGCCTGAGCCGCCATTACCAGGTGAGGGCGAGGCGGCTGGGCTGGCGCCACAGCGCCCCCTGCAGGCGCGGGGGAATCATGGCACCCGCCCTGCCCGGCCGGGAGCCACCAGCGCCCCTGCCGGCGGTGACGGGAACTGCACCCAAGGGGAAAGGCTTCTGGTTTTGTTTGTTGTTGCTGTTGTCACTGTTTGTTTGTCTTGTTATATATATACACTAGTAAGGTCTGACAGTTCAATGTCTAGCATTTATTTACCTTTTTCCTATGCTGTGTGAGCATTCTGTTTGTCAATAAATGGCTGGGGATTTTTTCACTTTCATCCACTAGTATTAATTTCCTATTGGCTAAAAGGGATGGTTGGAACTGTTTTAAAGGAAACACTCACTCCAGAGTGCTTCCTTTGTGTTTGTGTCCAAACTGAGACGCTCACCCTTGAGGATTTTGCTAGATGTGGTGCTTCCCAACCTTTTTTATTGAAAGAACAGGGTAGAGTAGCATAATAAATTAACCAGTGTGCTATACATATTCCACTTCGAAAGGATGCTCTTGGCAGGACAGTGTGACATGTAACTAGGAGAGGAGAGGTCCTATCAGTCATACCCAAACAGGGACATGCACTCCAGCCCTGCCATGGCTCCAGCACCTGGGATAACACATCCAGGTCTCCACAGGGCTGCTTGAGATCATGAGTCCTCTGGTGATGCAGAACTGCCTGACCCTGTATGCAAGGCTATCCTAATGCAGTTTTTTTCTGTGGCCCAATTTCATACTCTGCAATATACTGCACCACACTGTGCAGCACGGGGTTGCTGAAGAATACTGTGGGAATTGCCACATGGTGCTGAGTTGCACTCTAGAGGCATAATGGTTGATTTGACAAAGAGAACTAGACAGAAGCAGTCAAAGCACAAAAATCTGCAGTGCATCTTTAGCCCATGCACCTTTCCCTCTATAAGCCTCGGTATGATGTTGAAACTTATTCCTAGCACACAGAAGTAGTATGAAGTGATTAGGAAAAACGGCTGAATTAGTGACAAGGAGTCATATCAGCTTTCTAAGAGCTGCTCTGCTGTTGGAAATTATGGTATAAAGAAGTGAACAAATGCACATTTACACATTCAAAGCTTTTTGATGGCTATTCACAATTTATTTTTAAGGTATTCCTAGCACGATCCACCAATACTTGTTTTATGTTTGTTTTACACAAGTGACACACGAGTTTGCAGCAGTATGAATCTGCCACAAACACGCCTGTGATGTTCTCCACAATCCTTTGTTACAAATTGCAATACGGTTGAAAATCAAATTAGGCAATGAACTTGCATGGAATCCGATCCTCCTGGTTTGTAAGCCTACAAAGAAAAGAGATCAGTGGCGTTCCAGTTTAGTTTCACAGCCAGATCAATTACAGAAATGTGCTATGTCAGTGAGGCTCTTTGACTCAAGGCCACATTCTTATCCTCCCACTCCAGCAAATCTGATACGGATGATGAACACAAATAAAGGATCTCTATTTTCCAGGAGGTGTTGTGCTCAAAGGTTGTTCATCTTCAAAGTCTGTCTCAGCCATCAAAATATTTGGACATCAGGTTATTTTGAGATTGTTTTTGTGTAAGACCTGGCACCTATGATTTTCTTTTAAATATATTCAGATTTTTGGAAAAGAGCTCTCCCACTCTGTAATTCTAAAGAAACTGACATGCAAGGACTGAATTTAGGCACATTTTCACAGACTTTCATAACCATGAAGTGCAATTTGCCATAGCTCTGAAACTATGTTTCCATCTAAGGAAAATTTTAATTTTTAGGGTATAAATGTCCAGTGAAAGGAAGAAGAACTTATCCAGCTTGATTTGAGTCATCAGCTGGACTGGGTAACTCTGCTACCTTTTTGTTTTCCCTCGTCCTTCAATATGACAAACAACATATAGTTTTACTGACTTTTTTTTTCCTTAGAGAAAAGTGAAGTATGGCTTCTTCAGAGGTGGATTGCTCTTATATTATTTGAATAGGACTGTGTGATTGGGATATAGGGAATCCACCATGTGACTTATGATATGTTATAGTATCGTCTGCTAAGGTTTGAACAACAGCCTAATAAATCACAGCGATATCTGGACAGAACAAAGTAGCCTCAAAAGACAACTCAATAGATAGAAGTAAAAATAAATATATGCTGGCTTAGGCTAAAGCTGATTTAAGTCTTTTTACTGAAATGATCACCTAATTCAAGACATTCCTACTAGTAAAAAAAATATGAAAAATGAAATGTATTGCAGAGAACAATATATTCTAAAAGTAATTGTGTTGTCTGTCCGACAAAAAATATGTTTAAATCCTTTTGAAACATTAAGGGACCATCTAAGGATATTCTCAGATGGCTTCAGTAGTGACTGATCTCTTCAAACTTATAGTGAGTTGGAGAAATTGAGAATTGAATCCATAGGATTAGTTTTTATGGAAAAGGAACAAGAAAGAACAATGGATGTTCATTAAAATTAAAAGCTAGTTTTGTTTTCTGGATTCTGCTAGAGCTTAAAAGGAGCTCCTGAGCTTCAAAATCCTGTAGAGATTTGACAGCTTAGAATGCAGTAAGCTAAATTTGTTGTAAAAATTATTTCTTTTGGCAGTAACACTGATCTATGAATACTAATGTTTCAACTTAACATACATTAGAATTCTGTGGAAGGCATCCACAAGAAACTCTGTAGATGCTCTTCTTTACCTTTCCATCCATAAAACATAATTTTGCTTCAAGGGAGGAAAAATATAAGAAAGAATCCCCTTTTACTTGTCTATGAACCACTTGGCTCATGATTGACTTTCAGCTGTATAATGTTCTTTCTGACCTGTTGGGAGCTGAGACGCTTTTCTGTGGGAGTCCCAGAGCTGGCATTTGCAATCAATAGGCTTAATATATGTTGCTGTTATGTCTTCTTGAGTGGACACAAGAGAAGAAGCATTCGCTGCCAAACACCTGTGATCTCTATATTCACACGAAGGAGCTTCTGCTGATAGCATATGCAAGGGCTATAGTATTAACCTCTCTTTTAAACTTTTAATAGAAAAGAGCCAGGAATAAAACTAAGGTTCTGGGTATGCTCCAAAACTTATGATAATCTTTGTTCTTCCCAAGGACAAGCAAGTGAGAGGTTCTCAAAAAGACATGCTTGTTTAGCAGCTCATTGTGGGATTGGCCAGAATGCCATTATTGCTGTTGGCAACGGTAATGCAGAGCTCTCTGTGGTCAGGACCCTGGGCAGATCTGAGGACCGGCTGCTACTTCAAAGAAAGAAATTTTTTGTCAGAAACCTGTGATATAGTGTGGGGTATCAGTGGCAGCTGTCAGCTCCAAAAGGGCAGGTGAGCTCTTTGCTGAGTGTGACCTCTGGCCATTATGACATTGACAAGGGGCCTGGGATTGAATCAGCACCATGACAACACTCAGAGACAGTGACTTGGATCAGCCTCGATTCAGCAATTGCCCAGCAAGTTCATGGTCCTGGGACATGATCCAGAAAGTCAAGTCAGTGCACAAGGGTCAGGATAAGGAGATATGAGACCTGACAGTGGCAGGGGTGAAGGGCAAGGCCTTTACCTTGCAAGCTTCTCTGAAGGGGAAGGCTGTGGATCCTGCACTGAGACTTCTTCCAGCTCCTCCTTCACTCTGGCTCTTGGCAACCAGATTTCTCCAAGAGCTGGAAGCTAAACTCCCAGAGCCAGTAGGACTTGGAACCAGAATCACAGAGTAGCTTGGATTGGAAGAGACCTTTACCGGTCAGCTAGTCCAACCCTCCTGCAATGAGCAGGAACACTTCTGATTAGGTCAGGTTGCTCTCAGCCCTGTCCAACCTGATCTTGAACACTTCCAGGGATAGGGCATCTACTACCTCTCTGGGCAACCTGTTCCAGTGTTTCACTGCCTTCATCATAAAAAATTTCTTCCTTATGTCTAGTCTGAACCTACCATCTTGTAGTTTAAAGCCATTAGCCCTTGCCTAATCGTTACAGGCCCCATTTTTCTTATCAGTGCTATTTAAGTATTGAAAGGTTACAATATCACCTCCCTGGTGCCTTCTCTTTCCTAGGTGTAATACTCCCTACTTTCTCAGCCTTTTCCCATAGGGGAGATGCTCCAATCCTCTGGTAATTTGTTCTAGCCCTCCTCTGGATCTGTTTCAACAGGTCCATATCTTTCCTCTGCTTAGGATCCCAGAGCTGGATGCAGCACGGCAGGTAGGATCAGAGAAGAGCAATGGGGCAGACTATTATAGCCATTAGTCTGAATGCCTAAGAAATGGATGCCTAGGTTATGCTTACTTGTGGACGTAGAAAAAGATAGTCTTTACCTCATCTCGCTACACAACAAGTGTAGCATGTGTGCATATATATGTATGTAAAACGCACATGTGGGATACACTGAAAAGAATCCTTGTTTGGATATATATTTATACTGTTTATGGCCACATGTCAAAATGTGTTACTAATTTTCTGGCTGAATATCAATGTGTTTCCTGGTCTGCAATTTTAAAATCTTCATTTTATTTTGGTAAATTCAATCAGCGTGAGAAGGGTTGCACAAGAAATAATCTAAATGACAGCAAAATAGCTGCAAGACTGGCAATGTAGGAAAAAGGAAGGCAAACGCCCTAAAAAACTCTAATGGTGTAGTGCAGATGGTCCCAGCAATGTTTGTTGTAAATCAGAGCAGGCTGAATATCTGATCCTGTTTCCTATGTAGGCATGTGTCATTCCAAATCTCCTCTCACCTTGAAATTTGCCTTTCTGTCTGATCTTAATCAAGATCATATGAGTCATATGTATTAGTCATGTAGGTATGCATAAAGTGGTTACATACAAATATGCTGTGTGAAATACAAGGATTAATTTATGGCAAGGCAGAACTTTTATGTTGGAGGGTTTCCTTTGTAAAAGGGACATTGTTAACCAGAATGAGTTAGCAGCCTTTCAAAGGCTTAGGCAGTCCTAGGAACAGTCATTAACAATCTCTCTGGGCAAGGAGACAGTTTGGAGGAGGCACAGGAAATATTGGCATATCCAAAGCAAGGGATAGTGCTAGGTTGCTTGAGAAAAGGAAGGCTTCAGCCCTTCCTAGCTTCATTATACTCTCCTGGAGAGAAAGTGGGAACACCTGGTGTTTACACCTAAGGATTCTTGAAGGGGAAGAGGGTCAATAAAAGACAAAGGGTCTGTCAAGCTCTCAGCCTCTCTCTGTGAAGGTTTTATGATTAAGCAGAGAATTGTATGCTGGCTTATTAGAGTTAATTGATCTGCCAAGTATGCAGAGGTTACTGTTTTATCTGCTCTGAAAACTCAGGGGATAGAAAGGTGTTTTTATTGGAGGACAGGGCCTGGGACCACGGATGAGTGGACAGAGTCCAGAAGATGACCACGGATGAGTGGACAGAGTCCAGAAGATAACCACACTATAATTGCAGAGCTGGTTTAAGAACAGTTAATGAAGAAATCTGGAAGGGTAAAATCATCTTCCCCCGGTGCATGAAGTAAGATACATAGCAGTGCACGCCAGCCTCAGGAATCTAGAGAGTCTGGGGCAGCAGTGCTAGAGGGGAAAAGACAATTTAAAATAAGTAAGACTTTTATATTTGTCTGGTTTCATAGTGGTTTTGCTCTGTCAGTCTCAGTTATAAAGTCAAGGACTCAAGAGGATATTTGAGCTGAGAACATCCTGTTATGAAATTTAATAAGTACTGCTAGTACTATTTCATCCAGAAATGCTTCCACTTACTGTGAAGCAATTACATTCTTTGCTCTCCCTCTCTCTCTGTGTCTTTCTCTTTCCATTTCCAATAAACATCAGAGTAGTCTGCCCACATTTTTCTTAACTTAACATGTGAGCTACAGTTGGGAATAGCACCTTAATATGATTTTAATTTGTGTTAACATAACTGAAAGGGTTTAGCAACCCTCAGAACCTGAGCATCATGGGAATAAAAGGGGGACACTATGGGATTATTCCAACACCTCTATTTTATTTACATTTCTTTTAATTTCCTGTTTTCTTTAGTAGTATCCTAAACTCTCATAAAAGTCTGAATATATTAACTATGTGTATGTTAAGAAAAAAAATGTTATCCGTTTCTTATCACAAGGGTATAAAGCATAAGGTTTTAATTGCAGGGAAAAAAGCATAGCTGGAAACACCAGCCAGCATAGAGTTGTCAGAACTCTTTCTGTCTCTAAATGGTTGGCTTTGAGCAGAACACCAGGAGAAAACTCAGGAATCGTTTTAGGGAGCTGCTGATGCTGAAAGTAAGATACCGAACATCTGTTTCTGGCTCATTAACATACAAGTTACCTTGATGTAGGGAGAAAGATGTTTGCTTGTTATATTTTTTTCAGCTTTAGCATGAGGTTTTACTGAGCCTCCTCTTCTTTTTTTTTTTAAATTCTTTTTATGCCTGGTACCTACTCATACACAAAGCTGTCTTGCAAATCTGATATTTTCTATCTTGATCTCCCAAATTGAGAGTATAATCTGATACCTAAGTGACGCTTTCACACAAACTCACCACCCTTCCATCAAAAAGGACGCTCCTCTAATACTCCTTTTCTCTTGCTGGCAAATTTACTGTGGATGAGTGCTAGGTCAGTTTGTTGCAGGACACAGGACCTTGACATATGTCCTCCAAAGTACCAGTAACATATGGTACCTGGGACTAGATTGTCCTTGAGGGATGTCTCAGTGAAAACACTCAGCCTCTGCCAGGGCTGTGAGCCCCAAGGGTGCCCCCAGACTTCTTGAGGGATGTCTGGGCTGCACATCAGTTTTACCTGCAGAGATGTAAGGGATATGACTCTCAGGGTCTTTATCCATCATGAGTGGTCCAGCTGTGGGAGCCATAATAGCTGATAACATTTTGAATACCTGTGTGCTTTTGGCACCAAAAAACACCTTCTCTTTTCAGTGTACCCAAGGTATGATGAGAGTGTGCTATTCTCTCATTTCCCAATTTTTGTTCCCCCATCCCATTTAGCTAAGTCCTACTGCCTTTCTGATTCTCCTCTACCTTCTCTCAGCATATTTAAGGGATGACCCTTCTCTCATTAGAAGTCTGTCCTCCTGAAAGTCATGTGTGGTAGGAAGTCTTTCTTACTCAACTACAGAAGGAGAAAAATTCGAGTCTCCTATCAGAGATTTGAGGGCTTTCTGTTAGACTAAATCTCCTAAACATCCTTGCACAAACTACTGAATATCTAACACATGTCCATGTCCTTAAGCTCTAAATGTGGCTCACAGTTTTAGACAAATCTCAATTTGCTTACTGTTGAAGTAGTAAACCTTTTTTTGTTTTTTATGCTGTGATCAGAAAAAAGAAAATGGTGTTCCTAAAATGCAAATCTTGCTTTTTCTTTTCTTCATGGGACAACTTTACCAGGCTTAATCCTGTTTGAGTGCCGGTAGCTTATTTGAAGGAACAAGAAACATCAGCCCTCCACTATTAAAATGAAGCCTTATATAAGGGTAAGTTTTTCAGCATAATTCAAAGGATATCCACTAAATTTGTGGAGGTTGCTTATTTCTGTGGGGGACAATATTGTCCCTTAATTAGGCTTTTTAAATGTAAATTCCCAACAATGAAATATTTTAAGGATAAAAGCATTTGATTGTGGCATAATGCCTCAAAGTGTCAAGAAATCTGAGTCTATAATCTCCATATGTTTTGATTACTTGCTATCAAAAGCAGGTACTTGCAAAGCAAAACTTTTTTCCCTTCTTTTTTTCCCTTTTAACACTCTAGCCACATCTACTCTGGACTTACACCTGGTGCCTGTCCTGTCTCCTGTTTGAGTGGGAACAAAACCACTTTGACAGATGGGCATAAATTCAGGGATGCCAAACAACCACTTCCTGCACTAACTTTGAATGCTAACGTGCCATTCACAGCCTGTAGTGTCAGAACAACAACCTATTCACAGCCCCAGGTCAGATTAGGAGAGAAGGGAGAGAGCAGAACATGTGGTTACGTTAATGAACCTGAAGATTATGTTGTTAGGTTTGATCCTGTAAAAACAGATAAGAAATTTGAATAAGTTGTCTAGCATCTGAATTAGAGAACCGAGTCATATAATGCCTAGAAGGAAATAATGCATTTTCAGTGCAAGCAGATCTATGTATGTCAAATTGCTGAGGAACTTTGAAACAAATCCAAAAGAGATTATTTGTCCAGGATTTTATATATGGCTTGTTTAGCTGCAACAGTGAGATTTTCTAGCTTATGGAGTCACCTTCAAAAACCATCCTTAATACTGGCTTACTCCTGGCAATCAGCCATTTGCATGGGCAGATGCTGACAATTGTAGAAGGGGAGACACACTACCCAGTCCTCCTCAGTTACTTTCCAGAGTAGCCAGTGTAGCGAACCAGGCATGCAGCAGCAGCGTTCTGTAGCTGCTGCGTTAGTTCCACATCATTTTTCAAAGAAGGATTTTGAAGTGAAAGAAATCACATAGAAGATAAGTTGCTACATGAAAAGAAACCGTTCAGCTGGCTCATGTCCATGTCCTCCTCATCATGCAGTTCTTCAGGGAATAAG
>WEKY01008922.1:1957-27210 GCA_013390045.1 Picathartes gymnocephalus | reverse complement strand
CTTCTCTGGACTCACCCCAGCACTTCAATGCCTTTGTTCTACTGAGGGGCCCAGAACTGAACACAGGATTTGAGCTGTGGCCTCACCAGTGCTGAGTACAGGGGGACAATCCCTGCCCTGGTCCTGCTGGCCACACTATTGCTGGTACAGGCCAGGATCCATTGGCCTTCTTGGCCACCTGGGCACACCCTGGCTCACGTTCAGCTGCTGCCACCAGCACCCCCAGCTCCTTTTCCTGTGGCAGCTTTGCAGCCACTCTGCCCCAGCCTGTGGCACTGCCTGGGGTTGTTGTGACCCCAGGGCAGGACCCAGAACCTTGTTGAACCTCACACCACTGGCCTTGGCCCATGGATCCAGCCTGTCCAGATCCCTCTGCAGAGCCTCGTGTCCTCCAGCTGATCAACATCCCACCCACCTTGGTATTATCTTCAAACTCACTAAATTTTTAAACTTTAGTAACTCCGCTGTCTACTTCTTCAAGACATTTAGATAACCTTAATAGATGTCTTGCAATTTCAGATATATTTTTAAAGTAATGTATGTTCCTTATACTTAAAAGGATTGGAATATTGTTGTTACTTATTTTAAGACAAAACCAGTACTATCCAAATAGATTTCACTTTAGCATAGACAGATAGAATATTAGAAGATGATGTAACATGAACCACCTCAGAATGACAACTGCTTCATGAGAAAGCAGGGGGAAACCAGGAAATTTAAAAACTCATTTACATGTTTCATTTTGTTTCTTAAAATTCTGTGTGCCTCTGATCAGTCTTACCAAGTTTAATGCTGTAGCAAACAACACACAGTGCCACAGCTACTGCACAATGCTAACTATGTATTTTCCTCTATGCCGTGGGCCGGGTTTCTCATTTCATACATCATTTACAACTTGCTACAGTAATTCTGTGAAGTCATTGCCTATCTCACTAACACAAATTTAGGAAGAAGTATCATCTTTCCCTATAACTTGTTTTGATCAAGCTCTGCACTAGATATCACAGCCAGTTTCCTGTTTCTCTCTACTAAAACACCAGCTATCATTTTACCCACTAAAATTATATCATCAAGCCTTTGCATTCTGTTCTTGAGTGTCAGTGTTCAGGATGTTAAATTGTTCAACAAAGCTTTGTCTGTCAGGTGCTATATGCTGCTACTCCTTATTTTATTTGCCTAGAGATATCCAACAGCATGCAAAAACCGCATCTGGAGAGGAAGCTCTGGACTGTAGCCAAACCTGTCAGATTTTTTTTTATGTTTCTGAAATGCCATTCAACAAAAATCAGTGTGAGTTATTTCTACTTTCCCCACTCAGCACCAGCAGTATAATAGCTTAATGATAGCATGAGACTCAGGGCACAGACCTGAGACAGGCAATCATAGCAATATCTCATTTTCACCCTGGTCTCCATGCATTGAACCAACATTTCAAGCCCTGAAAGTAAAGCTGAGTTAAAATGGGTAAATCTATAATGCTGGTAAACACAAAGTGTTACTGGACCTCACCTGTGTGTGAAGCAGAATGGAACAATCTTTGATATTGCTAATTTCACTGGACTAAATCCATCTTTGTATCCAGCTGACAGTGTAAATGAAGTTAGGTGAGGACTGAGCACGAAAGATACCCTTAAATGTAATCAAAGATTTACATTTACTCCAGCTCCTTAGAATCAAATATGTAATATAATGTAAGTATTAATAATGTAAAGTAATATAATATGTAAGTAATATGTAAGTAATTTATGTTGGAAAGGGGACCTTGCCACTACATCAGTTTGTTTATTTTTTTAACAATTTTTTTTTGTCTTTTATGTTTTAATATTGGTCAGTATATGCCTGAGATAGAACAAGTGTGGTTTTGCCCAATTGAATGAAAAATTCAGTTTTATGCCAGTTGCAGCAATGTTTAAAATGCAAGACGCTTAAGCATACTATTGATTCAATTCCCGTTTGTATTGCCAGGAATACACTGGGCCAAACCCAAAATACTCTTCCAAGCACCTCAATTACTATTTTGTCAGTCTCTGTAATCTAGAAAAAAAAGCATCACTAACATGCTAAAGTTGCTAATACATATGCTATACTTTTGGTCTTCAGTTAGTTTCAGAGAGAAAGTGGAAAAACGAATTGTGGGTGTCTTGTTTTGATTACTCATTTTGTTTGCTAGTATTGGTAGATGCTCCCAAAGAATGAAACCTCTGTTCTTCTTTGAAACATACTTGGCATTTAGCTATTTTTATTTCTCCAAAGTTTAAGATTTTTTAGACACATGGAATGATGCAGCCATCTCCTCATTTTGTTCTGGTTCCCTCAAGTCAACAGGCTGTAAAGCAAATGTCTGCTTTGTTTTTGGCTTGTCTAGAAAATTGAAACTGTGCAAGCCCCACAATTCCCTCTTCTTTTCAAACTGTTGGCATCACTGGTTCTGTTTCAGTCTTTGTTTTTGCCATGATGTAGGTTCTTATTGCTCAGGAGATGAAGGAAGTGATGGGTCATTTTAAGCAGCCTTCTCACTCCATGATTAGAGTGCAGCAGTGTATACTGAGCCCCTTAAAGGAAAAACACTACTCTCTCCTCTCTTTCTTTTCCTGTGTCAGGGAGCAAAGAGCAGGAGGAATCAAAGGTAGTGGAGCACAGTGAGAGCAGACACACAAGAGGACCATTATTAAGCACCCTGAAAAGCATAGTTACCACCATGGGAACAGACTAGTATTAGAAAAAAAAATTAGCTGAGGAGAAATAAATAAAATCTCTAACATACATGAGATCTCAGAAACACCCCTGAATGGCCATTCTTCATAACCCTGTAGGCCACATTATGTGATGATACCACTTGCCACTTACGTAACCATTACCTCAGGTTTCACTGACCTTGACAGCAGTGCAGTAATTACATCTTTGAATGTCACTGAAGAGCTTTTACAGAGTAATGCGACAGGCAGAGAGAACATGCAGAAATTTTTCTACTCACTATTCATAGATATATAGGGATTGTATAAGCCTATTACAAAAGAAACCTATCTCATGTCAAACTTCATTTTTATGAAGTTTTCTGACAATATTGCTGATTCTTACAGAGTGCTCTTACTAGATTTAAGTGTGCAAATATCCTTCATGCATTTCCTACTCAGCTAAGTTTCTCTTATCTTTTCTGCTACATTGAGAGAGCTTGAGCCACGGTGACTGCATAAGAGCATCCAGATTTGGCATCACTAAATCTAAAAAAAAAAAAACTTCTTAAGTTCACTGGTATTACTGTTAGACTTACAGACAATGTCAAAAGTTGGGTGATTGCAAACAGAGCTTGGCTTGAGGGAGTAGATTTCCAAGATCAGGAAGCTCAGTTCACTCACATCTAGATCAGCTAGTCATATCCGGAGGGAGTTTCACATAGTATGAGATACTGTGCTTGAACCAATGTGCTCTGTATCTTGGCTTGCTTATGGCCTGCTATTTGCAGTGTGTATCTTTGTAATTCCAATAAACAGATGAGGAGATACAGTGCATTTACATCCCAGGAGATGATGCACACAAAGTATGAGCTCCTGTCTTAAGGTTAGACAGCAGGCTGCACACTGGTGCGCAGTGCTGGTACCAAAAGATTGACCAGAATTTACTTTTTTAAGAGTTGATGCTGCCCAGATGCATACTTTCCATTCAGAGCAGCATCAACTTGAGTTTATTCAAAACCAGAATATCTGCTTCCTAAAAATTGTTCCTAAACAGAAATCCTCTGCTGTTCACTGAGGCTAAGGTTCCAAGGAATAATCAAGAACCACCTTTCACTAGTAAAAGGATTGTCTGAGCAAAATTCTCTTCCTTTATTTAATTAATTTGTTCAGCATGTTTTATTCCAGTGAAAAATTCCATGGAATTATTGCCTATCAGTTGAACCAGCAGTCCCCAGATAATATTGCCAGGTAGAAATTTCATTTCATGTCACAGTAATGAAGGATCTNTTATTTGTGTGTTTGGTTTGGTTTCGGTGTGTGTTCGTTTGTTCATTTGTTTGTTTCAAATTTTGAGAGAACACCATATCTGACAAGATCCTGTACTTCTCACAGACAAAATAAAAGGCATGAATTATCACAAAGAACAAATATAAAAAAGAGTAAAAATCTGATCCAGTAACTAGAAAATGCAAATAATAATCCAAGTAAAAAGTTAGTGCCAATGTATTCTTTGCTGCCATTCAGAAATTTTAAATTTTTTTTAACCAATTAAAAACTAAAAATAGTATTTTTCTGATATATTGGAATAATGCATCTTATATTGGAGTATCTATAATAAAACATGTTCTATTCTGCAGGTATTTTCAAAAATCAATTTCAATAGTTATATAATGAAAATGTGGAAAACTATAGATTTTTAAAAACCTATGCAGGTATCCAGGTGTTGTGATGGCATAACATCAACCTGTTAGGGCTTGCTTTGTACTATGGCTGTGAATTCCATGACACAAAGTAATGTCATGCATGATAGTGACATAACTAATTTAAATCCTTTCTATATGATAGCATGTTCCTTATCAGAAACATATTTCTATTCACCTGTAAAGATGAAAGTGTGTGAAGAGAAATACTTTAAATAAATTACTTTTGCCAAGTATTGATATTATTCTTCACTCCAAAACAGGTAAAACAAGAAAAATCCACTGTTCATGATTTCTAGTACCACATCAGTATGGTATTGTCAGAGGATTCAGATGTAACAGCAACCTGCTTAGTTTTAAGCAGTGAAAAGGCATTTTTATATTTCCAAGCTGTCATCCATATTACTATAGGAAATCACAACTACAACCATGAATCCAACCAGAGAAACTAAATATAGTTGTTTATAACATCAAAGGATGTTGAAAGCACAGAGCAAGCAGACAAAGAAAAATAAAGGATTTTTGCCATTTTAGAATCATGAATATTAAGTCAATTATTAAGATATTATGTACAGATTTTTCATACAAGACTTCAGAAAAAAGTCAGACCTGTCTTATCTTTTTAACATATATTTTGTCAACTATCACTCAACTTTGCTATCCATGTTTATTGAAAGACTAGTGAAAATATGCAGTCTTATGTCTTAGATTTGATTTGAGTGGTTTACAAAACAGAAAAGTTGATTTAATTTATTATATATTTGCTTACATAAAGAGAGAAGAATACACAGTATTCACATTTTAATGTTTCAGAACAGCATATGTTATTCAGAATTGTATTGTAACACTTAAAAATCTAAAACAAAGTTTAAGTTTAACATCTGCAGTAACACTGTAAGTAGTTTTCCTGCTTTTCTATTTTGGAATGCTTGCCTTTCCTTAAGTGCTGCCTCAAATGGCTGGCTCAAATATGCATATAGAACATAGTCTAAATGATAATTTAGTAACATTTGTTCCTCTACAGAAACTCAATTTTCTCCCAGGATCTGACCAGGAAAAAATAAAAAAGGAACATGTGGGAAAGTAACTGCACAATCTTGTTCACTAATTCTCAACAGATGCAATGCTCTGAAGCATCACAATAACAACACTGAGCAATATAGAAAGTAGTGAAAGTGCATTTGGATTCAAAATAGGAAAGATAGATGAAAAAAATTACTGTGGATGACTTGTCTTGAGAAGCCTCATACTGTACTTCATAACTTGTATAAGGTACCATAGAACTTCAGCCTCTGTCTATAGAAAGTTTATCACTGTCCTAGATCACATGGTAATTAATTAGTCTTAGTTTTACAGATAAAGCCTACTTTCACAAAGATCAACTGTACTAATCTGTAAAAAATAAATGCATTATAAAATACATTTCCAGCAGCTTCATGGAGAGCACTGATGATAATTTCCAGTTACAGGTTGTGAAGGACCCCAAAAGGAATGGTGTGCTGCTCAGCCTCATACTAACAAATAAGAAAGGCCTTGTTGATGATGTGAAGGTTGGCTGCAGTCTTGGCTGTAGCAACCATAAGATTGTGCAGTTCGGTATTGAATGACGAGGTATCAGGACAGTGAGTAAGATTACAGCCATCGACTTCAGGAGAGCTAATTTTAGCCTCTTTGGGGATCTTCTCGGAAGAATCTCAGAGGAACAGGCCCTGCAGGGAAGAGGGATCCAAGAGAGATGGTTGATATTCAAGGATCAGCTCCCCCAGGCTCAAGAGTGATGCATGCCAGTGCAAAAGAGATCAGGTGAAGAGGGCAAGAAACCTCTGTGAATGAATAAAAACCTCCTGTCATTATTCAAGAGTAAACAGGAAATATATGGGAAGCAAGGTTAAGTCAATTGGAGTGAATATAGAGAGATGATCAAAGCNGAGGAACAGGCCCTGCAGGGAAGATGAGTCCAAGAGAGTTGGTTGATTTTCAAGGATCTCTTCTTCCAGGCTCAAGACTGATGCAAGCCAGTAAGAAGGGAATCAGGCCAAGGGGGCAAGAAACCTCCCTGGATGAATAAAGAACTAATAAAAGGAAAACAATGGATAATGGGGGGCCATTAGCAAATGGAGAGGAGACCATGGTAACAAGTTGAAGAGAAGGCAGAGCTATGNGAGACTAGAAAGGCCAAGGCACATCTAGAATTACATATGACCAAGAATGTAAAGGACAACAAAAAAGACTTTTCAAATATATCAATTACAAAAGAAAAGTAAAAGAGAATATAGACCATTATCCATTGGTAAATGGAGAGGAGACCCTGGTAACAGTGTGTAGAAAAGTCAGTTATTGAATGCCTTCTTTGCATCCGTCTTCAGTGATAAGACCAGCCTCCAGGAACCTCTGACCCAGGAGACCAAGATAAATGAATGTTGAAAGGAAAACTTCCCCTTGGTCACAGAGGATTGGGTTAGAGTCAGGAAAACATGATTTTCACAGTTCCATGGGCCCTGAAGGAATGAATCCACAAGTGCTGAGAGAGCTGTTGGACATCCTAGACAGGCTGCTCATGACCATCTTTGAAAGGTCATGAAGACCAGGAGAGGTACCTGAGGACTGTAATTTAGCAAATGTCACCCTGGCCTTCTGAAAGGACATGAAGGAGTACCCAGGGAACTACTGCCCAGTCAGTCTCACCTCAATCCCTGGAAAGGTGATGGAGTGAGTGCCTCATTCTGGAGCCCCTGTCTACCACATGGAAGGCAAGAAGCTGATCAGCATGAACTCAGTAAAGACAAGTCATGTTTGAAGAACCTGGTCACCTTCCATGATAAAACAAGTAACTGGAAGAATGAGGAGAGAGTTGTGGATATTGCCCACCTTGACTTCAGCAAGGCTTTTGACACTGTCTCTCACAACATCCTCATAGGCAAACTCGGGAAGTGTGGATTAGGTGAGTGGACAGTGAGGTGGATTGAGAACCGGGTAAGTGCGAGATCCCAGGGGGTTGTAATCAGTAGTGCAAGGCCTGGCTGGAGCCTGTCACTAGTGGTGTCCCCCAAGGTTCAATACTGAATTGTTTAACTTATTCATCAATAATTTGGATGAAGGGGCAGGTGCCTCACTCAGCACTGGTGACACAGAGCTGGGAGCAGTGGCCGATAGCCCAGGGGGCCGTGCAGCCCTTCAGAAGGGCCCCAGCAGGGTGGAGAGATGGGCAGAGAGGAACCTTCTGAAATTCAACAAAGGCAAATTCAGGGTTCTGCACTTGGGGAGGGATAACCCTGGGCACCACAACAGGCTGGAGGCTGATCTGCTGGAAAGCAGCTCTGTGGAGAAGGACCTGGGGGTCCTGATGGCCAAGAAGGAGAGTGGTGTCCTGGGGTTCATCAGGTACAGCACTGACAGCTGGTCGAGGAAGGTGATCCTGCCCCTTTACTCAGGCCTGGTGAAGCCTCACCTGTACTGCTGTGTCCAGTTCTGGCCTCATCAGTGCAGGGGAGACAAGGAGATCCTGGAGTGGGTCCAGTAGAGGGCTCTAAAGATGATTAAGGGACTGAAGCATCTCTCTTACAAGGAAAGGCTGAGGGACCTGGGTCTCTTCAGTCTCAAAGAGACAATTGACAGGGCACTTGTCAATGTCTGTAAGTATCTGGAGGGAGGGTGATAAGAGGATGGATCCAGGCTCTGCTCAGTGATGCCAAGCAATAGGACAAAAGGCAACAGGCAGAAACTGATGCACAGAAAGTTCCACCTGAATATGAGGAAGAACTGCTTCACTATGTGTGTTATCATGCATTGAAAGAGATTGCCCAGAGAGGCTGTGGAGACTCCCTCACTGGGAATATTGAAGAACCTTCTGGATACAATCCTGTGCAAGGTGCTCCAGGATGACCCTGCTTGAGAATGGAGGTTGGATCAGATGATCCACTGTGGTGCTTTCCACTCTGACCCATTCTGTGATTCTATGATTATCAATGAAAATGCATAAAAATCAATTTGATTTAGAAGGACGCTGATTTTACACCTAGTTGCACGTAATCACTGCTACTTTTGGACAATGAAATCAATTTTTTTGATGTAAGAATTCTAACATTATATAAATTTGAAAATTAAAACCAGAACAATAACAACAAAAAACCCATTAAAATTTACTAAGCAAAAGGATTTTAATAAGGTTTGGTTTGGTTTGGTTTGGTTTGGTTTGGTTTGGTTTGGTTTGGTTTGGTTTGGTTTGGGTTTTTTGTGGTTTGTTTGTTTGGTTGGTTGTTTTTTTATGTTTCTAAATTATATTGTTCTCTGCCAAGAATACACAGAGGGAAAAAAGCTCTTTTGCTACAAAGTTTTGGCCACTTCCACAAAAACATTTCAGACAAAAAGATGTTCTTTATGAATAATGAATTGATCTTTAGGCATACAGAACCCTAACAAGGCAATAATGTCTCTAAAAACTGTACAGGATCTTAAAATGGCTTTTGTGGAATAAACAAAACTTTTGCTTTAAATAATCCTAGCATCTAGAAAAAATGGTGAATATATTCGTTAATTTTTGAATTCATGATTAAACAATATACATACCAAATTTTTAACAGAATATTGATATATATGTAACAGGTTGCACTAAAAATGTTCTTTAAAAAGTCCTGTCTCTCAATAAACTGACTTATGATAGAAGAACAAGTACTACTAATGTGCTAAAATTAGACTACAGATCCTGTGCTACATGAATTCAGAACTACTCAGTTGTGAAAAGTAAAATTATAGTTGCAAAGAAGCAAAATTTTTATTTTTATTCAGTTTATATTATTATAACCTCTGTTTTCTCACTGTTTTGTGACTCAACTACTATGGTTAGGACACAGCTACTGAAAAATACTGACCTGTATTATATATTTCCTTGCACTACCATTTGCTGTATGTTGCATATTTGGGAGTGATACCAACATTTTCTTGGAAATAAAAATACAGATTAAAAATGTTTTCCCTTTCATTTTACTGAAAATCATCTGTGATGGAATAGTATGAAGAAAAAAATCACGTATTTTCAATAGATGCCTGACTAGTCCATGAAGATGTTGTTTATACCAGTTTCTATCCATACAATGAAAGAACTCCAGAAGAACTAAATTACTTGAAGCACATATAATTTTGTGGACAAAAATATTTTCATTGGTAATGTTTCTGTACTGTATTGAGATTTTTTACAATTCCAATAATTTGCTTTCTTAATCACTATTGCTTCCTTAGAAATGACTGTTTGCCTTATGTTATTCTCAGTTTCAGTTAGAATATTTATATGAACAATATAATTTTTATCAAAAAAGGAAGTTCTTTTTTCATAGTTTTAAGGTTGGTTAATTGGTTAAGTGAATTTTGTCCTGATGGTAAGTTGCTAAATGAACCAGAATTTTTTAACCACAGCTACATTATTGCCTGGGTGTGGGAGTGTTCACTTTTTTCCCAGGGCTCCTCAACCGTATTGAGCCACAAGACTCAAAACTGCTTGTTGGATCTGCATAGATGTCTGATCTTTGACCTTTCTGTTGTGACTGCAAGATGTGAACTATTGTCATAAGGCACATTTTTTTGGTAATGTAATTCTTTATCCTCAGCATTTGAACTTATTCTATCACCACATTTCAGCTAGACAAAACTATCAAATTAAAAGTATGTTTAAACTGAACAAATCTAAGTTGGCTTCAATAATATGGCCTAGAGGTTAAAGCTTGAATATTCTTTTTCTAGCTTGCCAAGCTATTGAACTGATAGTCAGTGCCAAGAATTTTAATACTCATAGATTATTATTATTCTTATTAATAATATGAATTCCATCATAAAAGCCTTAATAAATAATTGCCTCCTTTAACTCTATGATCAAAAAAAGTAATAGACTAAATCTCATATGCCTGTATCTAGGGTTTTCATCTTTTTCATCAATCACAACAAATTAGTTCTAAATAATGAAGACGTATTGTCTTCTCTTGCATGTATCTTAATTATCATGGAAGTGCTGCAGACATATCCCTGTTCATCCAAGTTTAAATATGGAATCTGAGACACAATGAAGTCTGAGGGACATGCTTTGTATTTCTGCACTATCAAAATTTCACCCTTAAGGAGAATTTTATGTCGACATTTTCAGGACTGAAACTGTGCTTACCAAGCAGAGGAAAACAAAGCACTGAATTTCTGTTTAAAAGAAATCAATACAGAGAAGAAGCAATCTCTATTCAATTTTCAGCAGGCTTGTCTATGATTATGAAGTTTTGTTAAAGTACTTTCTGTAAGAGATAAAGTTTGCACAATTTGGATTTTTTTTTTTCCACAACATCTGAAATTGTATATTATTGTATACATATGCCACAAACACAGAATTCTTAAACTAACACAAATATTAAACCACTGAAACTTTGCTATAAATTTGGTGCTTTTCCTCCTCATTTTTAATTTCACATTGTTTTTCCACTGCTATTAATTCCTTCAAGGAAATTTCTTACATTTGATAAAGTGACAGGATTTCAGCCTAGGAAATTATATTTATTCCAGATTTGCAATCTTGAAGAAGTGGGAATATAGCCACAGACAATCAAGAATTCTTTAACTCTGAAATACAAATATTAATAAATAGTTCACATTTATTAAAAAAAATAAAAAACCATAAATTAGATTTGTATTTATTAGATTTTATTTGAATAATGTGATTTTTTTTCTGAGAATGTGTTTATTAATTTGGGTAAAATATATTACTGCATCTGAACTACTTGTATTTTTACAGTAGGAAACACCAACACAATTTTATTACTTCCAATAAAAGTAATTTATATTTTAGCTAAGAAAATGAGATAAGAGGATGACCAAATCACATTATTTAGATCAAACTTTAATCTGTGGCACATTTTCAAAGGTAAGGAAAAAAAATCCTTTAAAAAGGAAACTTTGTATCAAAATGGATTTCATTGTTGATATTCACTCCAATAAATAGACACTGCTTGTGCAACATCACTTCTTTTAGACGACAGTGTAGCTAGTGACATTATACTTCAATGATATCACAAAAAAAGAGTCATTTGGAGGACTGATGAGAACAAATATCTGCCAGGTTTAAAAAGTAACAGACTATGGGTGAACTTCATATATTAAAATCAGAAATAATTTTTCTTGTTTACTTTGTAAATTCTCCATATATCAACAAGAGAGCAGAGAATTACAATCTATGCTGCATCAGTGGTCCTACCCCTGCAACTGATGTACGAAATGTAATGACCATTTCTATATCTGTAGAATATGAAAAAGGATTCAGCTTCATTCTTAGGATCTAGAGTTTTGAAAAGTTTCTTGCACTGATTAAATTCTGAAACATGAATCTTTTTCATATAACAATTATATATAGCTGGAGTTGTAAAACTATTCTTGTACATGGTATCTAGCTTAGCAAAACCCACATGGTGTTTCATTGAAAGGTGAAGATGTTTTTTTCCAGCACTCGAGCTCTGACAGTCGCACAAACTCTGACTGAAAAAAAAGAACGAGCATGGTGTATTAAGGTTGAGAGACATGAGACACAGTTGTCTGAAACATGACTCACAGTCATTGGATCCTTCATTATTCAGAGCTTTTTAACACCTAGAAATAAGTAACCATTGTTTCTGTTGTCTCCCCTCAGTATTTAAATATAAAAATTAAAAATAATCCTATTTCAGATGAAAATTCCCAGTTAGAGAGTATAAAATAAGAGTTACTAGAGAGTTGCAAAGATCAGCAGGAATTATGATGTAATTTATTAGAGCTTTGTAAAAGTTGCTTATCCAGGAACACTGACAGGTTGCAGTGACCTCTTAAATCTATAAGCCTTCTTTGCAGTCAGAAACAGAAAAGCCTTTAGAGTTTTGTCATCCTTATATGGCTGTAAAGATGGACTATTCTGGAATAAATCTGACAAGTAATTTACAAATAGATTACTGAAATTTGGAAACCTGACAACATCTAACATTCCTGAGCGACTCACGCTCTACTAAAATAATTACAATAATCACCCAGATTTCCAGATGTGCAGGAACCTAGGATTTCTGGAAAATAAGAATTGAGCACATAGGAATCAATTGCTCTGTTCATATGATATAAAGTTGATCTGTAAATACGGAAATAATCTGACACCTCTGTGATTCAGACTTCCTACACATGAAATCAATCAGTTTACAGTTTTGAAATTTGCCAAGAGAGTCTGGAAGACAAGTTGGTCAGATAGACACTGAAGGACATTGTTATAGAAGTTAAATCTGAAATGACAATTCAGCTGATCAAAGTAATAGATCTACACCAACTTACCGCCTCACCAGAATGTCCTCATAGCACAGTTACCGACTGGAGGATTAAAAGTGTAAGACTCTTCAAGATTTCCCTGAAACAGAAAATCAAACAGGTTTATTTGCATTTCTACAGCAACACAAATAAATTCTGAAGGGTTCAAGAAATAGAAAATTAAATGCACTGATGATAAATAACTTCTGCAAATAGTAATCATTTAAAAGCAGTAAAACAAAGGGGAATTTCTAGAGTAGCTCTGATGTGAAAGAATATAAATCATAGTCATACACAATTATTTGTATTGAAATTATCTGTACTTGATTGAAGCGGTTATGGAACAATTGTGTTCCAAACATATTGTCTTCGTCATAAACATTTTCTTGCTTTGTCAGTGCGCTAGACCAACCCTCTTTCAATGTACTATTTTTAGTGCAAAAATACAGTTTCATAACTGAACTTATCCTATTAGCTCTTTAAATACACCAAACATATCACCAAAACCTGCAGTACTTGCACCAACAGTATGTCATTTGGTAAATTACCTTAGGTATCTGAAAACAGAACTGTAGCCTTTTCAATAGTAAAGTTATCTCTTCACATATCACAAACCTGTGACAACCTCTACCATATGGGTATTCATTCAACTCATGCATTTAGCTCTTTCTCAATAGCAGTCAAGCTTAAGAGGTGAGCCTGTGAAAACCTTTTGATGTTCAGCAAGGCCAAATGCAAGGTCCTGCATCCTGCCTGGGGAAACCCAAGCATAAGTACAGGCTGGATGGAGAACGGACTGAGAGGAGAAAGATTTAGGGTCATTGCTTGCTGAGAAGGAAAACACGGTCCAGTAATGTGCACTCACAGCTCAGAAAGCCAACTTCAGCCTGGGCCACCCCAAAAGTGGTGTGCCCAGCAGGTCAGAGCAGGTGATTGACCCCCTCTACTCTGCTCTTGTGAGACCCCACCTGGAGTCTGAGGCCACCAACAAAAGAAAGATGTGGACCTGTGAGAACAAGTCCTGAAGAGAGACACTAAGCTGACCACAGGGCTGGAGCATCTCTCCTATGAAGATGGGCTGAGAGAATTGGGGCTGCTCAGTCCAGAGGAAAAAAGGCTTTGGGAAGAATTTTTAACACCTTCCAGTATCTGAAGAAGGCTTTCAAGAGGGCTGGAGATGGACTTTTGACAAGGGCATGTAGTAATAGGCCAAGGGGTAATGGCCTTAAGCTGAAGGAGTGTATATTTAGGCTAGATGTTAGGAAGGAATATGTAGTTCAAAGAGCTTGTGGACTCCCCATCTGTGAAAGAGTACAAGGCCAGGCTGGATGGGGCTCTGTACAACTGGTCTAGTGGAAGGAGCCCCAGGTAGGGGGGCTGGATCTAGAAGATCTTTAAGGTCCCTTCCAATCCTAACCATTCAATGAGTCTGTGATTCTGTGATCTTTCCCTTAGGATAAGGCTAGGAGAGGTAGAACTGCTCAGTTGGGAGAGAAGAAGGCTCAAGGGAAAACTCATCAACACATATAAACAACTGAAGGGAAGATGCAAAGATGGAGCCAGGCTGTTTTCTTTGGTGTCCAATGACAGGACAAAAAGCAATGCGAAAAAGAAACAGAAAGATCTGTATGAATATCAGAAAATAGGTTTTTTAGCTATAACTGAATACTGAAGCAGTTTGCCTAGAAATGACTGGAATATTCATCCTGGAAGTACTGGAAAGCCATCCAGACAAGGTATTGGGCAACCTGCTTTCAGCAGTTCTGCTTGAGTAGGGAGGTTGACCCAGATCCAATCACGACCACTCTGTGATACCGTGATATTTTATTCACAGCACTCATGAGTCTGTGTTTTATCCACTCACTAGGCAGTCTGGTATTGATAACAACCTTCCACCTTTTGTCATGGGTTAAAACTTTAAGAAGTGATTTTTACCCATAAGGAACCTAACTGCTTCCTGCATGCCTGAAGAGCCAATTAGCTGCTTAATTCTAAGATAGACACTCTGTTCAGCCACTTAGGAAAACTA
Organism: Picathartes gymnocephalus; assembly: GCA_013390045.1. Taxonomy (NCBI): domain Eukaryota; kingdom Metazoa; phylum Chordata; class Aves; order Passeriformes; family Picathartidae; genus Picathartes; species Picathartes gymnocephalus. Next base: position 12,520 of record WEKY01008922.1, on the reverse strand, counting down.
GAAACGTCTCCATGATCCACAAATTTAAGAAAGGGAAACCTCGAGATTCACTCTCTTAGTTTCTGGCTTCAGAACAGGTAACAAGAGCTCCCGTGCGGCCCAGAGAGGGCCAACCAGGCCCAGGCTGGGCCTACTCAGCTCAGGTCCTACTGACCCAGAGGGGCCAGGCCCTCTCTGCTCTGCAAGGGAGGAGCCGAGCCTACACTTCGCCCGCAGCGGCCGAGCAGGGGGAAGGAAAAGCTATCAGACTGTGCCACAGCCATGGCTTTCCCCCCTCCTCCCTTTCTGGGAGCATGTCGCCGTTTCTGCCTGCAGCTGCTCCTGCCCTGCCCAGAGCCGCCATGCTGGAGGGGGCCCGGGCCGGGCCAAGCCCTCATGAATGGAGCCCTCCCTGCCCCGTGGGCCCGGGCCAAACTGGGCCGAAGAAGGCCCACTCCAGGGGTGCTGAGCACAGCTGAGAATCCTGCTGCAGCTCCTGGCTGCTGAGCTGCCACGGTTCCCCTGCGCCCCCCGATCTGCTGGAATGGACTGCATGGAATGCAGCAGCTTGCAGCTGCTGTCCAGCTGAATCTGGAACAGAGATTAACCCTCTCAGTGCACAAAAGGACTCAGATTAACTCTCTGAGTGCACAAATGAACCCAGATACAACTAAGTACCCAAATGGACTCAGAAAGAGTGAAGACACAGAAGACAACCAACAGAGACACCGAGGTCAGTGAAAGAGGGACTAAAGGTCCAAACAAAGGAGAAAGAGGAGATGCTTTAAGCTGAAATTCTTTCTGTAAAGCTATGGTCATGGACTAAGATACGTTAAACGATATCCTTGTAATTCACAGACACAACTGAGGGGATGCAACGTTCTAACCGAACTTCCACCAACATATCTTGATGGTCAGGCCAGTAATAGAAACAGATTCAGTTCCAATATATCTTGATGGGTGTCCACCAAAGCCTCATATCCTTTGCTTTTCTACTAGAAGAGCTTATCCTTAAAATTTTACCCCAGTGAAATGGGACCCCCAAAATAGCTGCGGGAAGAGCTGTGTGTTGGGGAAAGGATTCTCACACTGTGAACAGAAAATCTTTTCAGGGCAGCTGATTCACTTGTGATATTGAAACCACAAAAGAACTGTGTTCTTGTGGAAAAGTTCCCGTGGTAAGACAGGAGACACTCCTTTTCCAACTGAACTGATGAAAGCCTATTTTAAAGGTGATAAACTGACTAAAGGTCTCTAGGTTTTGTCTCTTTATGTTGCTGGTGGGAGAGAACTGGATGGAATGGGGGAAGGAGATGGATCTGAAAGTTTTTTGGTTCTTATTATTTTCCTTTTAAGTTTTTTTCTCTTTTTGTTCTGTTAGTAAACTATCTTGTTACCTTTAAAGTTTTAGGCCTGCTTTACATTTCTCCTAATCCTTATCTTATCACAGAAAATGAGTAAGTAAACTCAGTAAGTGCACTAGTGTTCGGCCAGAGTACTTAGACCACTACACTAAATTATTGCCTGGTGTGAGGAGGCAACGTGAAACCACTACACCTTTTTATATATCCTACTCATGATATTCAGAAATCATACTATTCCTAAATGATTTAGGAAAGAACAAAAATAAATAGCAATAAATGACCATCAGTGATCAAGCATGTTTCACCCTAAAAACTCTCTTCCCTGAAACTATTCTATTATTTTTGTCATAATACAGTAACAGTTTCAGTGTTATTGTTTTGGGTTTTTTTCTAATTTTAATTCACTGCATATGCAACATGAAGACAGTTGTTGAAAATAGGCAGGTAGAGAACTTTTGTTATAAGTAAATGTTAAGTAATATAAAATACAAGGGGAGCATAGGTTTGGAGCATTTATTTAATATGATCTTGCAGGGCCTTCAAATGTGGTGAAACATGGCTGTACATCACAAAGAACTGAGTCAATAATTTTTCTGTTTAGAAGCATTTCAATATCTGCCTTATTTTCCATAGTCAGACTGGAAGCAGACTGAATAAAAACTCAAAAATAATAAAGTTGTCAGCGTTGAAGGCTTAATGACATGGCTCAAATGACTACCTTGAATACATATTTTGTTACATATTAACATTGCTGTGTTTATGGCAGAGATTTATTAGGCTGATACTATATGGTTAGCATTTCCTTTATGTCTATAAAAGCATCAATTAATTTTTTTTTTTTTACTTAAGTCACTTAATCATCACATCATAGGAATGCTAATTAAGCAATATGAACTCATAAAATATGTCCTGAAAACAGGTGCACTATGCCTGTTCCTTTTTCATAAAAACATATACAAATATAAGATTCTTCCATTCTTTTATCAGTTCCTTTGTTACTCTATGCTGTATATTTTAGTTGCCTGTATTGAATTTGCTTGGGCCAATTACATGGGCTTTCATAACTTGAAAATTATGAACCTGTTCTGTTCACTGGAAGACTTTTTTAACTTTCAGTACTTTCCCTTTCTGTTAATAGTACTTTTTTTTTTTTTTTTTCAATTTTTCCTTTAAAAAGGCAGCAATTTCAACCACAAAAAGTAAAAATATTGCCTAAAACATATTCTTAATATTCTCATTTGTTAAGCCCAGTTTATATATATTAATTTATGGTCATTTTCTTGAAGAATAATCAACACATTCTGTGTACATTTAAATGAAAGAGGAAGAAGTATTTCAGAGTTGTAGTAGAGGGACAGAAGTTTAGTAAGACTAACCCTTTCCTATATTTGGAGGCATGCATGCCTTTCACCTCCTTCTTCCCCTGCACTGTTTTTTTCCACCTACCATTCTGTGGCTCTTCTCTATTATTACCCAACTTCTTTTAACAGTTTCACAGCTAGGCCTCATTCAGGTTTCATCTCAGTATCGAAGATATCAGTATGTCAGCATAACTTTGAGCTTAAAACATAGATGACTAAACCTCAAAAATTGACAAAATCCACAGCATATCTGAATATGATAGCGTAGCTCTGGAAACTCATCTATTTGGTTTCCTAAACTTGCCGAAACAGAAAAATGTTGATCACTGGCTACTGTTTATTTAAAAGAGAAAAAATTAAAAAATTAAGCAATGGTGGGTTACATTGCTAAAAATATCATGGGAATAATGTTGCTATACAGCCACCCAGGATCAACAGGCTTCAAAATAAAATAACTTATAAAAAGACTGTTATTTTTTTTTTACAAAACCACTCCTTCCCCTAACAAATCTCTTGTGCGTCCAGAATCTTTATTCCCGATTTTTAAACATAAAATATAAGAAAGCAGATGTCACAGTTCCCAAACTGTTTCTAAGTCTGTGTCACACAATGCCAAACGCTGAGAGGAAAGACATGGTCTGTGCTATGTGGCTGCCAGTGGACTTTGGAAACAGAAGTTGCTGTTTGACTCTGTATGACCACAGCCAGGCCTCTCTCAGGTTTCTCACCAATAAATGGATTTGACAGTCTTCTGCTATGTCACTGACATGCCATGTAAATAAATTCATTGAAGAATACTGTGAAAGCATGTGCATCTATGGGAGTGAAGGTAACTCATTTCAATTTTATCTAATTAAGGTAAATTCTCTTGTGGTTGTTCTTTAGTCTTCTTCATAATCACTCTTGTATTGAAATAATGAAAATGGACATTCATTGTATTCTATACTTTAGGTAGGCAAAACTAGCAGCTAACACAGAACAGATAGACTATCTTCCTGTCATGCTTTGCTGCCCTGTCTACTGTTATTCCCCTGACAGAGTCCATGAGTCTGAAGAGCTCAGCACTGTAACTTGGGAAAAAACAAGTCTTGTTTTCTGCAAGTTTACCTTTATTATGGTAGTCTGATAGCTGTTATACCTGGACAAGGAAAGGGGCAGAAGCATATGATTCAGTACTTTTTATGGTAACTAGATTGTAGCATATTTTTTTCAAAAGGAAAACCTCTCTCGGGTATTTGAAGGTCACAGCCAGGGACAGACAAAGCTCTTTAACAACTGAAAAACCTGTCAGGACAAATGACATTGTAGTCAAGTGCCTTTTTTTTTTTCAAGGGAAACAGTCTGGTTGTATGTGTGTATATGGCACAGAATAGAAAATTATGTCTTAAATGGACTCATGAATAAGAAGTCACTTCTGTGCTCCAGAAGGGAAAGAAACACCTGCACTCAAAAAAAAAAAAAAAAAAAAAAAAAAGTAGTTCATGCTGGGATAACCTTGTTCTGAGTAATGCCATTCAGATGCTGGAAACTTGCATCAACATAACACTGTCTATTACATTAGATAACTTCAGATTTAGACTATAAAAAGTGTGTAGAAAATCTTTAAAGAAGGAAGCACTGAAAAAATAGAATATCAGGTTCCTTATAAGCAGGATAGGTGAGCTAGAAGTTGAATCTTCTACAGGCTGGCGGTACTTAGTCTGATTTAGTATTAGTGTCAGAGACCAGACTCCATGCTTCTATTATTTTACTAAAAATGTTTAAAGGGATGGAAGACTACATAAAACATTGGTATATACCTTAAATTCTCCTTTCATAGTGATTTATTTTCCCCCATAGAATTGAAAGTGATTTTTATTTAGGATTGTTTTTTGACCAAGAGATTATACTGTCGAAAAATGTTTTCTTATTAAGAGCAATTTTCTTCTTGCTGATACAATAACTGCCATCAACAACATCCGACAGTTATTCTCAGGATGTGTGAGTACACCCTGTTTACTGTCATCCTTACAAATATGAAGTGTGAAAAATATGTATTTCTCAAATAAAGTTTAGAGTAAAATATTCCTTATCTAACCAGTTCCTTTTATTCAAGAAAGTACATCAAGAGATGTGTCTTTGGCTCTAAGCAGCAACATGAAAGAGGAGGAAAAATATACACCCCTCAAATTAAAACATGGAAGTGTGAAGAATGATACCAAAATCAGGATTTTTGATATTCAGACAATCTGGTACCTACTTCAGTTCAATTAGTTTCCTTAGAGAACAAAACTACAAAGACTTTCAAAAAGACTAGAGAAATGAATATTGGTCTAAAAAAGCCAGAGTATTTTCCACTTCTAGAGGTAGTGGTGTACATGCACATGAAGGATAATGAAAAAGGTTGATTAAGGATTTTGTATCTGATGTGTTTTATGAGATATTTTAAACAACAAAGATAAACAAAGATATTTTGCCCTTAAATATTTTCTGAATATTTTCCTGATCCCTCATTCATGATTAATCCTGGACATTCAATGTCACCTGTGTATTTAGTCCAGAAAGACAATAACAGCTGATGAAGCAGAGAGAGGCCTATTAAGACCTCTCTCTTGCCTAATCTTGTTTTCACAAACAGACTGAAACACAGTCTGCCTCTTAATGGTACAGCACAAGCAGGCAGTCTTCCAGGAACGTTTTTACAGCCAAGTAAATCAGTGTTTCACCTCCTGTAAAGTCATTCTCAGTAGTATTGCTATTAAGAGGTAGCACGATGAAGAAAAATATCAAGAAACATGGCATTGCCCCAGTGGGAATGTAGTAGGAAGCAAAATAGAGGGGTTTCAGGCTTCTATTTGGAAGAGATTTAAGCTCTAGTAAACAGGACCCTGCAGAGAGATAAAGGGAAAATACGTTTAACCCTTTTTCACCTATTAGAATAGCATCAGTGTTGTTTTACCTTGCATTACATGAGGTTTGACAATTTCTATTCCAGTGCTGCAGCAAACCCAAGCTATAAAAAGAACTTCTAAATCATAAGAAAAAAAACCCAGTAGGGCAGACCTCCTCTAAGAAAATAAGTGCCAGTAATAATAATATATACACTAGCATTTTCTCTTTGTGGGACAGAAGTTCCTGTCAGACGTATCACAGGCTGAAGTGAAAGCAGCTGCCATGGCCAACCAAGGATGCCAAGGGCTTGGGCAGCCCCTAAGGCCTGGCCAGTGGCAGGGCCCTTCTTCTGCCTGGTTCCGCTGATGTCCAGCCAGGGCCCTCCACACCTCTGAGTGCCCACACCTGTCCTGCTCATTCCCTCATATCACTGCTGCAGAACAGTGTGGCTTCCCCACCACCACTGCGGCTCTTTCTTTCCCCTGCTGAGGAATGCACTCCACAGGCATACTGCCCAGCCTGTGATACGCCTGACAGGAACCTGCAGCTCCCAGACTATCCTCCTAGGGTGTCCCCACCTTCCTAAGCCCCTACCTGTGGGTGCATGTTGCGCCCTAAGGCCAAGCCATGGTGAAAGGCTCCACGGCTGTGCAAGAGGCTGCCCTGCAGCCCACCCAGCTGGGAGCCACAGGGTGAGCCCTCACAGCAGTGCTGGCAGCCACAGTCAGATGCTATGGGGCCTTGCCACACGGATGCGCCAGTGCCTTCCACTGTGATTCCCCTAAAGCCAGCCGCAATGGTGCCTAGCCAAGAGCCTGGGGCTGTGACCACCACTGCAGCTGAGCTGGTCATCTGCTTCAACTTTCCTCCCAGTCCCTGCCATTGGGAAACTCTGGGCTGACCCCTGCCTCTCCACCTCCCTGCTGCCTCCAGGGCCTCCTCTTGCCCCTGTGCTTCGCCTTAATTCCATAACCTGGCCCTGGCTTTTGTGACTTTGTCATAGGCCCCTGCTCCTGCCCAGGCTCCAGGTCCCACTTCAAAATGGAAAAAAAAAAATTTAAAAGTGTTGTTCTTCTTTTGTAGATGTGGAACAAGTATTTCCTCCTTGCCGAAAATTCTACTTGCTAGACCCTTTGAAAAAAATTGACTTCCCCATTGTATTAGAAGTTTAATCATGGTCTTGCTTCTGCAGTAAGAAATTTACTTAAAAGGTTTTTGTTTTGGGTTTTTCTTGTATTTGGAAAGTTGTTGCATAATGACCTAGGGGCATTGACATCAACTTGTCTCTTATTTGTTCTATTACCAAAGCACTATCAAATAAATTCCCATATTTATTTTTTAAAGCCTCAAGATTAATGTATTGTCTTGTCAGTAAACTTTCTGAGGTGAAAACTGCTGACAAACATTTTCTCAGAGTTCTAGGCACAGAAGTCATCACAGCTGAAATAATTATTTTATGTGAACTAACTTTTGCTTGGAGAAACTGTGGCTCTGTATTTGAAATATAGCTAAAAGTTATTTTTTTATGAAACCCACCAATCTTCTTGGTATACTTAAGAATTATGTAAATAAGATGCATATACAAATTTCCTTCTGTTACTGCCCTTTTTTTTTTATCCATTTAAAAACATTTTGTTTCTATGGGTATTTTCGTTTTCAGTGGCTTAAGTTTAAAAATTCTTCTGTCATATTGCTTCCTTTATATATCTAATGAATACAAGTAGTACTCAACAAAATTTGGCATTTATGAAAATGGCGTATTACCAGACAGAAATTGTTCAGCAATGCCTATAAAGTAATAAGGAAAATCTGCTACTAATTGGTCAACTTATATATCACCCAAAATCTACAAAACAGGTGTGGGTAAAATGAATTCACAAAAAGATAAAAATTAATGTTAGGTGGAGAGAAACCACAAAAAACAAAAACAAAAACAAAAACAAAAACAAAAACAAAAACAAAACAGCAACAAAAACAAGAAAACCACCAAACAAACCTGGAAATTTCACCATTATTTCTTATGGTCATACACCAAGAATAAGTTATAAAATATATCCTGGAACAGGACTGCAGTGAATTTTTCCCTTTTGTGCAATGATTCTACCTTTTCTTGTTGTTGGTTTTAATTCTATTTTTTGGGTTTTTTTCTTCTGTCTTTTTTCTATTGCCTAAATAAAACATCTGACATACTATGGAAAATTTCAAGTAAGTACATACCAGAAAGCTATGTTTTGTAGGAAAAAATTAATATATGTATTAAATGTACTACAGTTATACAGTACATTTTTCAAAAACCTAAATATATGAGTGGAATTTTCCACTGCAAAAACTCTTGATGAAAATTGAGAACCCTTCTTTAAGTCCTTTAAGTGATTGTGTGGTCCAATACTGTCTGAGTGAAGCCAAAGTTCCCAAGACAGGTTTGCAAATAAAAGCCAAACTGTTATTTTATCTCTTCCTCTCTTCTCACATCATCTCAAACTGTACCCTATCTCTCTAGTCCTTTTAAAATATAACAGATTTCTACAGATAATTGATACACGTGATCTTACACCACAAATGATAGCAAATGTGGGTTAGAAGGAAAAGGGCCAGGAGTCCTCCAAAGTCATCTGAATCTATGTGGCAAGAAAATAACATTTTTTCTTTAATGAAAAGGAAAAAAAAAAGCCCCTAACAACTAAACAGTAATGCTTAGGCTACAAAGTCAGAAAAGCTTATTCAATGGTTACCAGTGTAACACTTCCCCTGATATATCCATTCTACATACAACATAGCTAAGAAATTGTCAGCAGGTAACTGAAAGCTCTTCAGTAGTACTTTCATATAAAGTCATGGTTTCTAATATAAGTCCTTTCATAGTATTTGGTTCAAAAATGCAACACCCTTTTTTTAGGCTAAACAAAATTAAAAACTCTACATCAAATAAAATGCTTCGTAATATTAACTGCTATGTTGAAGGATGGATCACAGTTGCATAGTTTTAAACTAAGCAAAATATTTTTTATCTCTCATATTTGTCCAAAAACTCAGAATATGTTGGGATTCCTTTAGACTTCTGCATCATAAACCAGCTCTAGCTTTACTTATGAGTCCTTTAAGTATCAAAGAACAAGGAAGCTGATGGCAGTGGAAGAATTATATATATAATCCTTGTATTACATACACATTTTTGATCACACTTTTAATGTATAAGCATAGTTTAATTGTAATCAGCTACATCTGAATCCTAGAGTGGCTCATTCATGTATTAAGGTATAGTTAAACAAGAAGCTCCACAGAAGAGGGATTATTTGCATCATCAAGTTACGTCTATGCATAGCTGAATAAATTGTGGGATAGTGTCACAGTCTCAGTAATTGATGGGGTTTTTTTCAGCAGAAGAAAAGGGTCACTGTAACACTCTTTTTTTGAGACAGATTTAAAATAAAATCAGTTAATTATTTATAGGAAACTGCAGTATGCACTTGAGTTAATTTGATTGTTTTTAAATATCCTATTTGACAATATCCTGTAGACAGGAAGACCTTATGATCTTCTGTGAGTAGAGAAGAATGCCTGAGCAAGACTATCCTTTACGGAGGCTATGTATATCCTCCCCAATACCACTTGCACTACAAATGTGCCAAGTAAGAAGAATGACTATGAATGACAAGTCCACTGCAAGGAAATCCTTACAGATGGTCAGTAAAAGCCAGAATACCTTCAGATCCTTGCAGCTATTTAAGCAAGCTTAGTTTAAGTTTAGTTTAAGCAGTGCATCCTGACACCTAAATGCAAATTTAACTACATCTTTTGTCCACCTTCCTTTATTGAATTGTCAATATGGTAAACTAATTGTGATGTTACAGATGCCTCTTGGTTTGGTTGGTTTCAGACAACTTAGTGATGCCAGTTGTGCTTGGTCATCTTGAAAATTAAAACTGGAAAAGAGTAGTCTGTGTAAGCAATTCAGCCATCAGCTGGAAAAAAAAAGTTTCTTAACAAAGCTTGTGCTTAATATGATTACATATTTTTAGTCACAATTGGGGTAGGTGGAGAGTTGCTGCCATCTGCTGGAAGGATCCCTTTCCTGACTTTAAAATAAATAAAAGTGAAGGGTTTTTTTAATGAGTAACCTAATGAAATATTAAAACTATTACCATTGACGAAATTTAGGTGCTTAACACATGTGTAGCCATCTGAATGATCACTATTCTAAAGGCATCAAGAATGCAAAATTATGAAAATGTGGACGTAAGTCTCCTTGCAATTCAATGTCTGAATGGAGGACTGAGTAATAAAGCCACATTCATAAATATGAACTATAGAGTATAAATCCTTCCAAAATGGGAAGAATAGAAGATGCAAAAAGAGAGTAAAATTAAAGACAAAGAGGCCTTTTCAGACAACCATTTACTTCATTGTGTTATATAAATCTCAGTACTACAGTTTTATTCATTATGATACGTAAAAATATTGGTCTTATAAAAAAAAAAAATTAAAATCCCGATGTTATGGATAGGTAGAAGGAACCTCACAGTGAATACCCAGATTTCTCTAAGAAGTTTCAGAAAACAAAAAACAAACAAATAAAAACAAGACCAAAACACTCTAGTTTTGTCCGCTTGCCAGGAGACTGCTCTTTAGGTCCCAAAACACACAGAGTAGTTAGCACTGCAAAGAAGTTTGATGCTGAATGTTAGAATAAGCAGTATCAGATAGGCTATGAGGCACTGAAAATTTTTTAAGAGCTTTTTTGTATTCATTCTCAGTTCTATTTCACCTGTGTTTAGTCTCAAATTCAGACAACATTCGGTATTTCTTCCCAGCTAAACGCTTGTAAATGTTAATTCTATATCTGCCTGATCTGGATTTCAAGACAGTCAAGTTAGATGTTGAATGATTTAGACAGAACTGTGATTTGGACGTGAGACCACAGCCTCATAGATTTGCAAGTTTTAGCCAGAATACCTACAGGCATACATATCCCAAAAAAAAAAAAAAAA
>WEKY01008921.1:9169-29768 GCA_013390045.1 Picathartes gymnocephalus | reverse complement strand
GCCATGGGGTCCCTCCCATGGGCCAACAGTCTTCCCAGAAACTGTTGTGGCATGGGTCACTTGTCCACAGGGTGCAGTCCTCAAAGAATAGGCTGCTCTAGTTTGGAAGCAAGGGTTCTCTCTATCTCTGGCAACAGGGACCCTCTCTCTCTCTATTTGGGTCTCCCACCAGACCAGAGCTTTCTCTAGCATCCACCCGCTCTGGCATGAGCACCTTTCCCAAGGGTTGCGAGTGGATATCTGCATCCCCTGTGGACTTCATGCATTAGAAGGGGACCGTTGGTTTCACCATAGTCCTCATCAGAGATTGGCTCTGTCGGACATGGTGGAAGATTCTAGCAGCTTCTCACAGAAGCTACCCCTGTGGCCCTCTGCTACCAAAATCCAGGCTGTGCCAAACCAGCACAGTCAGTTAACTCTGTAAAACTTGTTTTTCATGTATCTCATAGACTATATGAAACATTCTTAGAATTACAAAGTGATCAGTTTAATAAATGCTAAGGAAAATATAAACAACCTACAAAATTAAGGACTAAATTCTAAGGGAATTGTTTTGATTCTCATATTCTCATATAACCTTGGTGTGAATGGGAAACATGGAGAGAAGTTGATCAATACAGCTTTTTTTTTTTTTTTTGTAAAATAGGATTATACATATAAAGTATGCTGTCATGAAATGATGGCAGAATAGGGCTAGAAATCTTCTCAGGGAGTCTTGTAAATCAACAACAGCTCAACAGCAGGCTTAGCCTTTCAAAAATGCCTCAGGAAGATTTTTGCCTAGCCTGTTGTTCAAAAATTCTAGTGCTGCAGTAGCCACATTTCCCTTTTGTTCCAGTCACACAAGCAGAAGGGACCAGTGGACAAATAGACTGCAAGACTTTTACTACCAGCACATTTGTTCATAATAAGGAAGAAGGATACTGTAGGGGAAGGCTCCCTCCTGGTCCTGCACTCACATGGCTGGCTGAGTCAGGGCTTTGATGGTGCAGAAGTCCCCTGAGTAACGTGCTAGCTAGTTTGCCACCTTTGTGAACCGCAGTGAAAGGGATGGGTCAGGCAAAGGGTGAGAAGATGCTAATTTAGGCTTGCCTTCTGAATTTAGCCGTAAAAGAAACCCCAAAACCAACCAACCAAAAAATACAAACCACAAAGCAAAAAAACCCAAACAAACAAAAAAACCCCACCATGGCAGAAGTCATTCAATATATCACTGATGCCTATTATATCTTCCTGTAGAAATACAGAGGTGTAATCACAATATGACATTTACTAATCCACTTCTGTAATCTGAATAAGTCCTGATCCTGAGATACGGAGTATATAATTTGGATTTTCTTTGTAGTACCGTTATGGTATTTTGTGATGCAGCTCTTAGCTGCCTGGGAGCAAGGCTACGCCGTAAGTGGACTTTCCGCGAGAGGTCCACAACTAGGGCAGCAGCTCACTAGCCCACAGCAGCAAGGGCAGAGCGAGATTGTAATCCAAAGGCGTCGGCAAGGAGAAGGAGGCAAAGGTTTGGCAACCTTTGGCACAGGTTTCCAACATAGCTTTAATGTCCTCAAATCAACAGGCCAAAAGAGCCCTCTCTCCCCTGCCCAGGGGTTTTCGAAAGAGGATGGATCTCGGGGGATGGCAATTGTTAAGCCAATAGGGTAACCACAGGGGAGGAACCTATTTGAGTCATCCCAATAGGAAAACAAGGGAAGGAGAATTCTCCAGAGGGTAGGCAGGAGAGGGGAAGGATTGACATCTCAGGGGTGGACAAGCAGGGTATGATGGGCAGGGTGAAACCGAGTAACTGGGGGAAGACAGGAATGAACCAACTAATACAGAAAAGACTAACAACAAACCAGAGAACCACCCACAACAGTATTTGAAATAAATAAAGTGGTGGTAATGTGAGAAAAGTTTAATTTGAAAGTTGGACTGAAGCAATCTGGTTCCAGAGCCTGCCTTAGTTTCATAAATGGGATGGTTTCTCTTGGTTACTGTAAACTCTTGGCAGTTATTAGGGCCACTGGAAGAATGAAATGTTAAACCTGTGAGCAAGGTGATTACCTGTCCTGCACTGCCCTTTGCCCCTCATTATATGGACTGGATTTAGCACTTCTGACTTTTTCCAGAAACCTTTAGCTTTGTCACTTGTGATGCTATTATACCATATCTCAAATTCTCTATCTCTGATGCCCTAACTTGTGGTTTTCCTGGTAATCATGAAGCTGCAGTGTTATGAAGAGCTGCTGAATTGATTTTTGTGTCTGTGTTAAGTGGCTACCCTACCTTTGAATGCCAATGTAAATCCTTCCTCTGGCAGTGCATAATTAGTTTCCAATGCCTTTAAAAACATACCACAATAGGACTGCTCTGGCATATGTGTTTGTGTGAATCCCATTGAATGCTACTGTAACCATATCCCATACCCATAGAGACTTGCTGATATATGCTGCTGTCCAGATCTGCCTCACTGCTCGCAGGTGATCAGGGAAATTCCCATTAAAGTCAGTGACATCCTCCTGTACCTTAGACATCTGAGGACCAGGTGTGAAGTCAAGCCAGTCAGGCTCTATATAGATTACTGTGAGTCTTCCCCAAAAGTCAAAAACTACACTATTTTAAACTTAGGCAAGCAAGACTTTTTTTCTGGCATTAGCTTACATACTCATGCAATGTTTCCATTCTTTGTTTTAAATAAGAGCTATACCTTTGAGCCTGAAGTCAACAGTTCATGTTGCTTCTACGGAACCAGACATCACAATCCATATGCAGAACTGAGGCCTACCATCAAGAAGTCAGGGTGACCTGTCCTTCATCCATTCAGGAGAATGAATAAAGAAGCCAGAGCTTCTTTTCCTCAGGTCTCCTGGTTTCTGACCTGTATCATGACATCAATTTATGGATATCGCATGTTTCTTTTCACATTGTAGTGCTGCACCCTTGTCAAAGTAAAGTGTCTTTATAAAGGGTCTTCTCTTGAAGACAAAAATCCTTGCACTGAACCCAGGAAGTCACAGGAAGTCTGTTCAGCAGAGGTTGTGAGGAGCAAACTGGCTCATGTCTTCTCCACAGGCACAAGGGAGGGGAAGAGGGTTAATGACACTGCAGCATCTCATAGAGCATGACATGAGGCATCCATCAAAGGCAAGTCTATATCTATTATCTGTCTAACAAACGCTTCTTACTTCATGCTCTGTGGTAATTTTGTGTTACTCCCTGAATTGTGATGGACAGCACTGTGTCTTACCACTGAGGGAAAGGGATAAATAGCTGGGGGAGGGAAGGAGCCTAGTGTGCCAGAAAAGAGCTGCAATGTGTATTGCCAATACCAGCTTTAGCTTGACTGCAGAAAGGGAGAAAAGCTACAAGGAGTAAAGTGCTTAGGAAAGGAAAATAACACAGAATCATAAGTAATGTTGTTGAGCACTTTTGCGGCGTTTTGCAGTTGCAGACCATGTAGCACAGCAGCCCTGTCCTTTGACCTTAGTGCTTGGTGCTTTTATTTCAAATCTTCCCTTGCTAGTTACCTATTTTGCTAGTTAACCTGATGTGTGCTCTCACAATTCAGTGTCTTTGTAGTTCTCCTCTTTCCCTCTCTCTCTTATTCACCACAGCAAATAAAACTGCTGTTTCCTGGCTTTCAAACTCATACCTCTGCTAGACTGAGTTATTAAATCTTTAATTCTCTGTCTGTGCAACCACAAAACTGAAAAAACACAGACAGCAGAGCTGTTAGGTACCTTCTAACCTGTTGATACTGGTGGCAGTTTGTGGCTGCAGTGTTCAGCAGCATAGAAATGTCTAAATACATAATATACATTGGACTTGAGTATACAAAATAAATTTTAATGTAAGCCATAATATAAAGCAGTGCTCTGCCTAAAGTGAAAGGTGTTACATCACTTGCAAAGGCAGAGATCAGCTGCTACCTAAAGACTGTGTTATCCTAATGCTGCACATTGCTGTAAATTACATGAAAGGCCAGTCCTCCGCTGAACTGTGATGAATGCCTGACCTCAAATATACCTTTTAAGTATGAATATCAGAATTTAATTGTAAAGTGTGAGAGTTTGTTCCTTTCTGCAAGTGATAAATGTTTTTTGATTCAATGTTTTTATACTTGGAAAACTGAGGAATAAAGATCTGTCAGTCCTCAGAAGGTAGCATGCTGTTTTATAGCTGATAATAATCTGCAATATGAATAATAATAAAGATAACTTAGACATGCATATTTTATCCTAGTCAGCATTAGTTTTTGCTATAAGGCTCTATGACTATTTCTAATAAAGCTGAACATTTAGATAAGCAAATAATTCTTACTATTTTAATTAACCACATCTTATTTACAGCAGAGAAGAGTATAATCTGTTATTATTGCTATTTCCTTTTGGGAAGGTTAGATATGGTGTTAGTAATACAAGTCACTCCGTGATCTCGCTGATTACTGCAGCAATCAAAGCTATAGCATAGGCAGGACATTGGCAAATGTAACATAGAGTGAAAGGTAGACCAGGGGAAATCACAGAAGTCTTTTTCCCTGCTGGCATTTGTAGCAGATAAAAGTATTGCATCATTGAAAAGGCCCTGTATGTGGTATTTGTGATGTTATTTCTTGAACCTAAACAGCACTTAGGAAGTGATTGCAATCTTGGGAATTTCAGCCCATTTAGTATCTCAGTTGGAATCAGAAATGGAAAAGGCAGAACTGCAGTATGAGCTGTCATTTTTTTATATCATTTAACTGGAATATGTGGGTGAGCATTTTGATAGTATGAAGAAAATGCATAGAAAAAAAATGCCTTGACTGTGGAAACAGCTTTGAAATCACTGACAGGTTTGCAGCTGAATGACAGCTTAGGTGCTCCAGGAGACCTCACATCAGGCTCTCTCTGTAAGAAACTAGCTCTTTTCTCCTCCATAATGGAATATATGATTGACCCTTAAACTGTTCCTAGCAATAACCACATTGTCAGGAAAAAGTGGACATTCTTAAAGAAAAAAAAACCCCTAATGTATTCTGGAGTGATCTCATTTTTTTCTCTGTTCCCATTGCTCCTCCCTTCTCTGACCCCAAATGTTCATTTTAGGAAAAGGATGACTCATAAAATAGAAAACTGTAAATGTAAAGCATATGCTGTATAAATAAAGCATAGGTACATGTAAGCATATATGGTATTATTTGTGACTATATAAATGTGCAACTGAAAAATTGTACAGTCCTGGACCTTGCTTTTATAAGGTCAAAGCTTTAAAAAAAATGGGCAAGACAGTCTGTACACATCATAGTACCTGAGTACCAAAGCCATGCTAGCTGATAGAGAAGTCTTGTTGATAGCATGCAGAATAGGTTCTCTGTGAGGCAGATTATTCATTCCTTGTGTGTTGGTTTAACACAACCTGGCTTTTAGTGGGGGTGGAAGAAGCCACAGAAGCGGCTTCTGAGAGAGAAAGCTGCTCGAAGCTTCTCCTATGTCCAGCAGAGCCAATCTCTGAAGGCAATGGACACATTGCTGGCCCAATTAGAGAAGTTGGTAATGCCCCTTAGCCACTTTCTCGGCCAGTTCCATCGGGACCTGTAGATGTATCTCATCAGGTCCCATGGACTTGTGAACCTTCATTTTCCTTAAACAGTCTCAAACCCAGTCTTCTCCTAGAGCAGGCAGTTCTTCATTCTCCCAGTCTCTGATTTCACCTTACGCAACTGGAGCATTTGCTGGTGAAGATTGAGGCAAAAATTTCATTGAGTTCCCTAGCCACTTCCATATCCTCAGTAACCAGGTCTCTCATTTCCTTCTGGANTTATATTCCTTGGTCCTTCTTTTATTGCTGGTTTTGTTACTCTTGATGTCCTTGGTCAGATTTACATTTGTCAGTGCTTCCTAATCAAATCCCTGTCTGTTTGGACAATCTTCTATATTCCTCCCAGGCCACCTTTCCTTGCTTCCTCTGTAAGCTACCTGTTTGTGTTTAAATTCATCCAGGAGGTCCTTGTTTGTTCATGCAGGCTTATTGGCATTGTTCCCCAATTTCCTCTTAGTAGGCATACGTTGCTCTTGAGCCTGAAGGAGATAATCTTTGAATATCATCCAGATCTCTTTGGCCTCTCTTCCCTGCAAGGCTTTTGTCCACGTTACTCTACCAAGGAGATCCCTGAAGAGACCAAAGCTTGCTCTCCTGATGTCCAGGGAAGTGAGCTTGCTGTGTGCCCTCCTACCTTCCCCAAGCACCTCAAACTCTGTCTCTTCATGCTCATTGTAGCCCAGGCTGCCCTTGAGCTTCACATTCCCCTCCAGTCCCTCCTCACTGGTGAAAATAAGGTTCAGTTTGAATCTCTCCTTGTTTCTCCTCTGTCACTTGGAGAAGGAAGTTGTCATCAAGGCATTTCAGAAATCTTCTGAGTCGCCTGTGCCCCGCTGTGCTGTCCCTCCAACAGATGTCAGGGTGTTGAAGTTCCCCATGATGACCAGGGTTTGTGACTGTGAGGCTGCTCCTCTCTTTCTTAGGGGGCCTCATTGGCTCAGTCTTCCTGGTCAGGTGCCCTGTAGCAGACTTCCACTGTAAAGTCACCTGTCCATGCCCTCCATTCATTCCTGACCCATAAGCTCTAAGCTCCTCATCCAACTCCCAGTGGAGCTCCATGCACTCCAGATGGTCACTCACAGAGAGGGCAAGACTGCCTCCCTGCCTCCCCTGTCCATCCTTCCTAAAGAGCCTGTTCCTTCCATTCCAACACTCCAGTCATAGGAGTCATCTCACCCTGTTTGTGTGATGCCAGTAAAGTCCTACCCTTGCAGGTGGGCACAAGTCTCTTGTTCCTCCTGTTGATTTCCCATGTTGTCTGCATTAGCATAGAGACATTTAAATTGGGCCCCCAATGAGGCTGACTCTCTGTCTGGAGAGGCTGGAATTCCTTAAAGCTGCCCTTCGGATGCTTTCCTTCTGACCTCTGTATCCTCTCAAAGCTCTGGGCATGTCTTGCTGGCTCTGGCATCTACTTACCCCATTGCAATGGAGCATGATATGCAGGTTGGGTTTTTCTTGTTCAACAATTCATATAGTTCTTCCCCTCAGGAGACTAACTGTATATGGAGCACTGCTAAACTGTTAGGCCTGCTGGGGAACAATCACCTGGGACAGCAAGCAGTCCTCCTCCCTGTGCTGCCTGCCTACAGCTGGCACTGCCACCAGGCTGGTGCCTACCTTAGCCTCAGCCTGGGCACTGTGGGTAGGAGCTTCTAGGAGGCAATCTGTGTCTTCAGAACCATACCCTCCAACACTCCATGGTTTTGCTAACCCCAACCAACACTTGCATGACTGCTGCTACAGAAAAGGCTTTAGTTACTGTAAAAGCCAGCCAGCCAGCCAGCAAAAACCAACACGGGGAGCTTCATAAGCTGAAGAAGTGAACTTAGAACAGTTCTCTGCCTTACAAATTGCCTTCATGTTGTTAAGGTATTTATAATGTCTTTGTCTCTCCCTCTCACAAATTGTCTATGTTTAAAAGTGCAGAAGGTCATTCACCTCTTTGCAAAGAGAGGCTCTTGATAGCAACTATTTGCTCTGCACTAAGGTAGCTGCTTCCATGTAGCACATGGAAACTGAATTGCCTTTGGGATCTTCACCTTTCTATCAAATCTGACTGAAACTAGCCAATGAGTAAAATACAAGAATATGTCGTCACTGGAAGAGGCAGGCACCCTGTCTTGTTTTCTAAGGAAATCATATCAGACTTTTAAGGGAAAGAGGGATAACTGAGATACTGGGAATTCTGTTTCTGTTGATCTCCTGTTGTTTTGACTGCAGCAGACTTCATACCTTCTGGATATTTCTTCATTATATTTTGGAAGACTGAGGTAATAGTCTGAAATCAGCAATTACCATTCTACAGGATGCATTTTGTATTTTTTTTCCCTACAGCACTACAATGAATTTGAACTTCTGTACTGTCTCCCTAGCCCTTTTGTTCATGAAGAAGTACTGCACAAATTGTATCCAAGTGTAGTTTTAATCTTTCGTTGGTGCTAATGGATTTGTCTTGCTTTTAGTTCTCTTTATGCAATCTCTGAAAGCAACAGTTCAGCAAGTAAGACACAAAGTCACTCTTTTAGGCTCACTCTTCTGCATCTACTTCATCTCCTATCATGAAGCCTGTGGAGATTTTGCTATCACTGAGGACAAGGCCAGTCCTGTAGACACTGTTCAGACTGTGAAATAAGCTGGCTTAGTTAACTCAGGCTGCACTACAAAATTAAGGGAATGCAGATTACAGTAGGAGTAATGTGGACCAGTTAAAAGGAACAAAGGACTGTAAACCTGACAGAAACAAGGCAAGGGACCATGTCATGAAGAAAACTCTTTCCCTTTTGTATTCTCTCCCTGACCTATTTGCAACTATAAGATGATCATCACTCAGGCAACACAGCTGTGCTGTCTGTGGCTTTGGTCTGAGGGCTTTAGAGTGCTCTGTCATTGAATTATCCTTCCTGAACTTTCCCCATTTTCCTCCTGACAAAGGCACTGAAGGTAAAGTGAATAGATTGTTCCTCACAGCTGCTCAAGGAGCATTTTCCTCTCCTTTCTGTGAATCCTATGATTCCCAGTATTGCCCTTGACCCAAGTAACATCCCACTGTCAGGAAAACTCACAGCAGTTCTTCAGCTTCAAGGACTGAACACTGTTTATACACAGCAGAAATACCTTCCTTTAAACAGTCATATCAAACAATTGTCAATTTCAAAAATGTACTATGTATTGCTTCAGGCAGGTGTCTCAGGAAGGAGAGACCATCGTTCCTCATGGGTTCTCACTCATGCTGCTGTGGACGGAAAGCTGAAATGCATGCTAGAGCTTGTTGTATTAGATTAAAGAAAAGTCAGTAGCAAAAATGCTATCAGTTGTCACTGAAACTGTGGGGCAAACAGAAACTCTTCAACATCTTTTCAGTGTTAGAGAATCAAGGCATTACTTTATTCTGGCCAGGATATGCAATTGAAATAATTCCATCATACATGGTCCTTTACTAGACTTTTCACATACCTATACCAATAAAACCCAAAGAAATTCTCGTCCATTGGTCTTAAATTACGCAATTCTTAGTATTCAATCTCCTATTGGTTATCGTTCCCTTCACCTTCAATGCTAGTTTGGTCCTCATTCTTTCATTCTCTTATCAATCTTTTCCCAGATGAGGTGTCTCTGACCTCACCGGGGGTGATCTTTGGGGTAATGTTCGTTACCTGCTGGAAACTGCTATATATTTCATTTTTCAGGGCAACATATGGCAAATAGCAGAGCTTCCTCTGCCAAACAGATTTGAGGTAGGTGACTTTGTTGGAAATTATACAACTTTTTTAATGTAAATTTAGTCATGAGTTTGTTCTCCTTTGCCCACGGGCAGGGGAATTGAAGTTCCTCTACAAAATACTCTGTTCACAGGGAGAGGCCTGCTGAGTTTAAGATCTACTGATTGGGAGTAGTCAGAAGATACACAGGACGTAAACAAACATTAATGAACGTAACCGCAAACATCACCCCCTGGAGAGGTCAGAGACACCTGCTCTGGGAAAAGATTGATAAGAGGACCAAAGTATGAGGACCAAATTAGCATTGGAGGTGAAGGGAACGATAACCAGTAGGAGATAGAATACTAAGAACTGTGTCATTTAAGACCAATGTACAAGAATTTCTTTGGGTTTTGTCTGTATAGGTATGTGAAAAGTCTGGTAAAGAACCATGTGTGATGGGATGATTTCAACTGCACAAGCTGGGATGGGTGGATGAAATTATTTCAATTGCACATCCTGGCTGGAATAAAGTAATGCCTTGATTCTCTGACACTGAAAAGATGTTGTTGGAGAGTTTCTGTTTTGCCCACAGTTTCAGTGACAATACCTCCACATTAGCATGTAAAGCCAAACTTCCAAGCAACAAATTCACTCCCAGATGTTGTCTCCCAGTTCCACAGAAAGGCCAGTTTAAATACACACACTTGATTTCTCCTACTTGTAGTTAGACTGCTTTTTCTGCTGCCAAAGAAAGGTATTATCTTCTCAGGCTAACTCTGCCCCTAATAAATGAGAAATTGAGAAAGAAGTACAGTTTAGAGTAGAAAAATTACTTTGCTTATATGAATTTGACTTTCCTGGTTTTTATTTCTTTCAAGTTAGCTTCATATTAACTGAGATTAAAACCAGACACCTCCGTAGGAGAAAGAGAGATGTTCATTGAGCCTCCTTCCTTTGCAGTTTCTAGCTCTGTGTAGCTTGGCAAGCTTCTCAAAGACATCAGATTTTCACTCTGCTGCTGACTCACTGGTGGTCCATAGATCAAAATCAGCAAGGCCTTCAGATGCAACCAGTCTGGACAAGTTGTTCCCTGCAGCCTGCTGGCAGATTATGTGTTGCACAGTGGGTTTGTGTAGCTCAGCACGTTGAGCAGACCTGTGCTTTCACCCAGAGCCCTCCTGCAGGTGCAGAGACCTCGACCATCCCTTCCCCAGGAAATGATGGGATTCACTCCATTACTTGGCATGGCAACCAGAACACAAAGTGAACAGAATGAAATCTGTTGTATCTCAGTCTAGAAGGAAAATACAATCCACAGCTCTTCACAGGCATATGGTGGGGCTGAGGAAATTCAGCCTGTGTGAGTGTTAAGTGGGAAAGCATTCCCTACATGGGTCACAATGAAAGGCAAAGTTCCGTCCAAGCCCAGCTGCTCTTTATCATATCTTGGGCTGGTGCAGGAGCCTTGAGAAACCTAGAGATTTATTTAGGCACCTGCTCTCTATTGGCAAATGTAATAAGTATTTACTGCACTCTTTATGATCTGTATCACTGCCCTTATTCTCTAACATTCAGAATTGAAATCAATGCAGAGGAGGATGCTTTTGGTGCAATGAAGGCCAGCAGGGGTTTTGACTGGAGAACAGCTGCTGTAATGCGAAGTATATATTTGGAACAAGGACACAATGAGATGTACTGCCCTGCTTAGTGTCCTTGCCTGGCTGTGCCTTGCTCTCTCCTGCATTATGGTTTTATTATATCTCCTTGTTGTCAGCAGAGATAATTGCCTGCAAATGTCTGCAAGCACACCTGCTACCAGACACTTTGGTACTAAGGTAATTCCAAGAAAATGAAAGCTTCAGCAACCATGCCAGCACCAGTTATTAATCCAGATAAGCCACCTTCTGTGCACTGAGGACATGACCTGTTTGTGTTTCAGTTCACCTACCTCCCCTGACATCCTGCAAGGTTAGTGTCTTTCTGGGAGATCACTGTGCCCACCCCTTCCTGATGCAATTTGTGGCAGACCTAGTGACTAAGAGATTTTATTTTGCCCTCTCCCAGAAGTGTCTGCTCACAAGGTGTGCATGTTGGGGTTACTTTAGCAGCTCTAGACAAGTTGGTACAGGTGCCGAAGTACCTTTATGCCAGTAAACAGTTCTTCTTCTTTCTGTAGGGCAGGAATGATAGAGCTCACCAGGACAGGTGAGGCAATGGGTGCATGTACATAGTGTCACCTTTCTGTTGGTACCTAGACTTTGCACAAACCCACCGTGAAACAACTGAGGATGCCCTGCTTCTGCCAGTTGCTCTCTGCTCCTTCCACAGTGCCTGGTGGTGCCTACAGAGCTGACCTTGCCACTCTATGTTTAGCTGCCAAGTGATACCACAGACAGCTAGAAGTGGTGTCAACTGTGGTGCCAGCTGGGACAAACTGGCCTTGCTTGGAGGACAGCAATGCTGGCAGTGTACCTGAAGGAGCAACGTGTTGGCATTAGCCCCTTACACTGCTTTCTTCTGTAAGCAAAACCCACACTTCTCTCAGGGGCATGATGGGTAACAGAAACACAAATGTCTGAGATACTAATTAAGATGAGAAAAGGTGAAAATCCCAGGAATACATAATCCAAAACCTCAAAGAGAGAACTTGAGTTACATCATGAGTGTTTCATTCCAGGGCTGTGGATTTACTTGTAGGTGGGGGTCCTTTCTGCTGCCTGAGCCTTATGAGGCGTAAAAAGCCCTGAGACCTTCTTGCTCTGAACATCACCTGCCTCCACTTGCTGGGGCACCATTTGTGACAGGAATTATTTTGGATGCTGGGCAGTGTGAGGAACAGAGAGGACAGGAGTGTAGCAGGGGCCAGGGCAGTAAAAACAGGCCTGAGGACAGGGAAGATTTGGCTCCACCATGCTTGTCCCAGCTTTTCTCAGGACAACACGCTGGCATGTTTTGAATAGGTTTTTAGCAGGACAGGTGATGGTGGTGTGGAAAAGCTGCCCAGGAAATTTCTTTTTTTGGAAAAATTTCATATTAACAATTGTGAACCTTTAGCAGCTTCTGTTTTCAGTCAGTGTCTGGTAAAAGCTTTGCTGAAAGTTGTTCTTCTGAGAGAAGAGTAAATGGAATTTTGGGGAATAATTTTGCAAAAATTCATTATATAATATAATAGAAAATGGGTTTACTGATGCTTTTGACTGAGGCACAAATGCTGAATCATACAACACATTAGCCTGGAACAAGTTAATGCTTCCAGCACTCGAACTGACTTTTCTTCAGTAGTCTTGCATTTTGTGAGTTTTAGTGAAACTCTTTAGAGCTAGTTTTGGCTAGCAGTATGTTCTATTTCCAGAAGCTCAGACTACAATCTTTTAGTCATGGAAATCCAGCTACCAAATTGGGAAGAGTTGGTTACTGCTGTGAGAGGCAAATTCTGACCATCAATATGGCATGGTGTCAAGGCAGGCAGGCAAGCAGGCAGTACATGATAAGAGCAGGTCCAGATCTTCAGATGGAATTTGACAGTTCTGGGAGTAGTTTCCCTTTTCCTTCATCCTAGTTAGTAACAAAGAACAGGAAATAAGTGGTGATAAGGAGTGGGCAGCGGGAGCATTTTTTTCACTGTCACCATACAGTGCACTAAACTATTCACAGAATCACTGAATTTGTAAGGTTGGAAGGCACCACTGCTGGGCGCATCAAGTCCAACCTCCCTGCTTACACAGTGTCCCCTAGAGAATGTTACTCAGGGTTGTATTCCTTCATTTTGCGACAAAATTAAACTGGGCTGGAGAGAGACAGAAGGGAAAACCATCTGTTATGTGTCCTTTTAGACATAAACTGTAACTGATAATTTTTATGCCAGTTTTTCTCATAGTCTTTTCTCCTGCCCTGCTGTCTGGAACACAGTGTCAAATGCAAGGTCCAGCGAAGTGGCATGTTTTCCCATGCCAGACAGTGCACACAAAGACACCCTCCCACCCACCTCCTCCTCTGCCTCCTCTGCCTCAGACAGCAAGCCCAAGCCAGACCTGCGCTTCAGCTCTGACACAACCTCACTGCAGGCAATCCTCCAACACAGCAGAACCAACACATGCAGTTTCACACATTTTTAGCAGCAGTTAGTGGACAGTTGTAGCTGAGGGCCAGTATTTGCTCATTATTGCTGGTGGAAAGGCAAAAAGTGTTTGGAAGTAACCCAAACATTCGTGGGATACCTCGTTCATTCAAAGTTTCATTCATTGTAAAACTGTTGTTCAGACATCCTATTTGGAGGATAGGATGTTGGTAACTTCTCTGCCTATCCACATATTTAGCTAACAAGTAATGGTTCAGTTTGGGTTTGATGCCTCAGAAGCCATACTCTAGATTTACAGCTAATTGCTAGCACTTCATCACCCTGCCAGAAAACGCCCCCTTGTCCACAAAATATGTATGTTGTTCGAACTGTGATTTGAAAACTTGCATAAATAAGAGATGAAGGGATGAAAAAACATCTCTTCAGGGCTAAAATCTGTAGTCTAGCTCTCTGTACTCTTTGCAAGTTTCTGGCACAAATATGTATTTCTCTGAGATACGTGTTGACAGAACAGGAATTCCTTGTTTTAAAGGGAAATTCTGAAATCTTTCCAGGGAAGGAAATATTGAACTCAGTTTTAACATGCCCATTGCTTTTCTCTTTCTCCAAATGCAATTACTTGTAAAGGAAAAAAGTAATAGTGAATGGTTTTTTTAGCACTACAGGTAAGGCAGTGAATACTTGCTTGTGGACACATAGCAAGGCAACTTGCTTTTATTCCTCCAGGCAGGATTGTGGTGGATATATAATATGTTTTTCTTTTCTCCCTGCTCAACGCAGTCACATACTATCAAGGCCTGTTCTGGTACTGAAGGACTTAAAATCCTCCACTTTACAAAAGTCACTGAAGTTGAGGAAGGGATTAAATATTACAAGCAGTAGGGTAAGAAAACACACCCATAGAGCAAAGCTATGCCTCTGTGACTTGGAGCCTACGGCAACTTTGGTTTTTGTAGGATGGTTTGACCTAGTTGTTTGTTGTTTGGCAGGCATGAATGTCTCAGGACAATCACCATTCTCAACTCCTAGGCTATCTGTACATTTCTTTTGTTTCCAATCTAAAATTTTAAGGCTCTAGTAAGGTTAAAGAAAAACCTCTCTCCTGAGCTCACACCTTCAGCATTGGCACAATGCCTCACAAAAAACACCTTAATTCACTGTGGAAGATGACTTCCTGGGGCTACTATGGGAGAAATGTTAAGTAATAATGTCCATATGCAATGTTTTCTAACTTCTGAAGATGGCAAGTTTGGTTGATTATGGGAAAATTTTAGTATTATTGACTTTCTTTTGCTGAAGAATGACTTTTGCTGAAATGACTTTCATTTATTGAAGATCATTCTTTTATTTAAATGCATCATTCACCCAAGAACAGACTTAAAAAAAAAAAAGGAAAAAGCCTAGCTGGCAAGGACAACAGACTGTGCAGCCTGGAGATTAAACAAGGTCTCATCGTAAAGAACAGCATTCAAATCATCTTGTGATCAAATGTATCAGTAAAGAAATGTAAGGGAACTTGATCCTGAATGGAATGACAGGGCCCCAGACATACACAGCTCCAGGTAGTTTGGATTCACATCGGGCTGGAGATGAAAAATCCTTGTCTAACAAAATTTTAAGCTCACTGAAAGACAGGCAATCTCCTTACTCTGTGTACACACAGAAGGTAGCTCTGGGAAACGGCAAGAGGCAAGCAGTGCAGCTTGAACACCAGTAATGACAAGCAGCACTCCAGATCATCACCGAACCCAGAGAAGGTAGTTACAATACTATTTTCAGAGTAAGAGCAAACCCAAGACCATTAAGACAAAAGATACTGAGCAAACTGACACACTCTTCAGTCTTTTTATTAGTATTTATTGTTGTTATTGTTATTCACACTTAGACAACTCAGTTACATTAAGTGATTTATATGAAGAACTCTGTGTTAATATGGTAAGGTGAGAAAGTGTACACGCCACAGTGAAACATTCTGTAGATAGTGAAGTAGGACCTTGATAGAAGGGATTATTTCCAAGAGCCTATGTACAAATAAAGGTAACATTCTTAC
Source organism: Picathartes gymnocephalus (assembly GCA_013390045.1). NCBI lineage: Eukaryota > Metazoa > Chordata > Aves > Passeriformes > Picathartidae > Picathartes > Picathartes gymnocephalus. The sequence goes on along the minus strand of WEKY01008921.1, from coordinate 14,359 downwards.
TATATACAAACTTATATTCACAGAGAATATACTGATTCAGAGATACAAGAGCTTCATCTAGTGAATAATGATCCATACACTTAAACACATCAGAAAAACTAGAATTTTTAGGGGGTTGCCTGGACCTGCAAAATAAAAAATACATGGCAATGTATTTTTACTTTTGAAGTTTGAAATGAGTGAAGATGGCGGACTTCAGATTTTTCTTACAATAGGCTGAAAATGAGAGATGATAAGAGTATGAAAACTACAAAGTGAAACAAACATGCTATAAACACTTTATTACAAAAATAGCATCTGATTGTCAGTTATAACACACTACTATTTTCATATGACAATACCATGTCCTGATCTTGCCATCTTAAGTGACAGAAATAATTTTAATTCATGTAAGTCAACTCCCCAGAGTCAGGATTGCAAAATTAAAACTGCAACAGAGATCTTGATAATGGAAATGAACACAAAACCAAGTAAAATCCTTTGGCATTACTTAATTTTGATAAGGGATTAAAATAAATTATTGATTTCTGTAGGATAACCTGACCCTGAAAACTTTTTGAAAAACTGATAGAAGCAATTCATCTCTTATAAACTTACTAAAACATAAGAAGCTTCCTTTATTGTGATCTCAGTGGGAGAAAACATTAGAGTAGCAGAATGATTTAATTGCTTCATTGGGCCTGACTCTGCAAGCATTTTCTTCCTTCTCCTGGGGTGAACAAGGGTATCAGGATTGAGTCCCTGCTGCAAAGGTAGTGTGCAGCATTTTGTACAGCCCCACAGGAAAACTCAAGAGTATGAGGAGCAAACTCCCCCTGACTTACTCACAGCACCACTAAGGCAAAACCAGATCCTGCTTTGCTGTACATTTATTTGTCAGTATTTGACATTATACTTTAAACAGAGACATGGAACTGATTCTTTACTTTAAAATTAATGATCCCCTTATTTAGAAACCCCATACTAGTCTTCTGGGTTTTTTATGGCTTCTTTTTGCATTAAGACAACTATGTGACATAAAATAAAAATAAAAAAAAAAATAGTAAAGTGCACGATCTTTAAAAACGTGTACAAATTTCACTGTGGGGATTGGTTTTGTGTTTTATGAATGGTGAATTTACAATAAATCTACATGAATGTACAGTTCACTTACCAATCTTGAATTACTTAGTTTGTCCTGGGCTGTTTCACTTATGGCTCAGGTAGGAACAATATGGCCAATTATGTGTCTGGTCTACTCACACTCCAAGGGATTACATGGCTTCTCGGCCGGGGCTGACCTGCACCTGGCTGGCTGGAACATGGGCTCAGTGCCATGCTAATGTGACCACATGACTTCTGGAGAAGACATGACTTGCATCCGGTCAGGCAGGAGCACGGGCAGGGGAAGGCTCAAACCATCTGCACCCATCCAGGCAGAACGCTGCACACTGACACCCAGCAACACACTCCACACCTACAGGATGGCCTGTCTGAACTACAGGGCTCTGATGGGTGCACTGAACTGCAGAACTTCAATTTGGACGTGACTCTCCCCAGTTCCAATGCAATGAGGGGTATCTCAATACTGATATTCCTGTAACTTATGGCAACAGACCCAAGAATGATAATTTTAACATCAACCAGGAATGAAACCCATGGCTGTTGGAGGACTGGAGCAGGATTCTTTTCCACACTGTTGAGTGCAAACTATCCCACTTGATAATCTCAAAATCACTTTCTGCAAGTGTTTCTCCAGGTGAAATTCTTCACTTTAACTTTCCAGGAATAGCAGAAAAAAAAGAATCACCTGCTCAAACCTGCCTCTTTCTCAGTTAATTGTGCCATTGTTATTTACAAGAGGTAAAATTGTTTCCAAGAATACAAGTGAATGTAATTTATCTCTTTGTACATAGCTCCCAGGACAATTAGGTTTGTTACGTAACTGCATTTATGAAATATGGGAACCTAAGATAAAAGTCTCTGTCTTGTCCAGGTTAATGGCAGAACTCTTCTGTATTTCATTGGGCCAGTTCTTAGAGAAGGGATTATTTCTTTGTTATAAGTAAAGAAAACCATCTGATACAGACTCAAACTTGACTCAGAACATAAGTTATATGGACCACAAGATGCTATTTTAAGGAATTACTGCTAAAGAATAATAATTAAAAAACATTGTATATCCCCTTTTTTTGCAAAATGTATAATGAAGTAAAAGACAACCAGAGAAATAATCCCTTAAAAAACACCCAAACATTAATAATATTTCTAAGCATCTATTTTTTTCACAGTACTTGGATTAACTACATGTTTAACTTACCACTTCGTGGACCTTCATATCCACACAGAACAGTACCATGAGTGACAGTGACCATAACTACTTCAGAGTAGTACATGTGGAAATTATATGGTAGGTTCATTGCCATTACAAACAGATGACACCTAGGTAAGATTGCTTGTCACCCACTGTGCTTTATGCTTCATGAAGTTTATGCAGTCAGCCACATCAACTGGGTACATAAGCAGAAGCATACAGACACAAGAGCCTGTTTGCACTAGAAGAAAGCACTAGCTTTCAGTAAAAGAGTTAATTTAAAATACATAGAGCTTTGCTGAAAGATTTTTCCATGTCTACATGTAGTTCTTAAGGACAGAATCTTCACACCACAGTTTCAATCACACTATTATAGCTTTTACCAAGTTGTGACCAAGATGGCTTCTGCAAAGGGAAAACAGAGAATAGTTGTAGAACTCCAATGGTATTTTGTACCAATGGGGCCCACTCTCATATTTAATTCCAATGAAGTTAGTGCAGAAAACCTTTAAAACTGGCTACAATCTGAACCATGATCCAATTCAAATGCTACTGGAAATCCCTTCCAAAAATTGTGTTCAACATTGGTTCCATTCAGAGATGATGGTGCCACAGAGGGTTGGATATTTAATCTGAAGTTGCATTCTTATCTTACTTACTATGTTGCCAAGCTGGTGTCCTGAAAATGTTAAGCTAGAACAGGATCTTTATCATAACACCAATTTTTCTATTAATTATGAATTAATACTTCACAAGGACTATGCAGAGAGCAGTATCAATTGAGTAAGTGAACACAGGCATACAGGCAGGCGGAAGACGCTTCAACACCAACCAGCTCACCGTAGAATTTGGGCAGTGTGAAGGACCAGATCCCTAGTGAAGTCATTTAAAACTTTGGCTGAAGAAAATAGAAAGTGAACTTTGGCTTCTAGGTGTGCAATGTTGAGAAGAGTTCACGATCCTACACTGAAATAATTATGAACAATGAGAAACAATTTATGCTGGAAAATTTGCTGAGATTGTAAAATAGGAATGTTGCAACAAGTGTGGGCATTTCTGGCAGCGTTGAGCCTGGACACTCAGTGACATCCAGTCAGTGGGTTGGAGAGCTTTTGACTGTTCTCTCAACATTGCAGTTCAAGACTGAATTCCTTCTATACAGGATAAGCGACTAAACTTCTCCCTCCATCCCACTCCTCTTTTTCTCTACCAGCCAGCAGAGCTGTTGTCTTGTAATCAAAGAGCACATCGGCATCCAAGTATCCAGGAACAGTGTAACCCAGTAGTAGAAAGGTGCCTTGGTTCAAAGACAGCCTCCACAGAAAGGACTACACAACTGAAATCTGTCCTGATACCTCTGGATCTGAGGTACCACTGGCACAGCTATTCAGCCATTTGAAAAATGATCTGCCCAACAGATACAAGGCAGTGGGAGCCATGAGGTGTCTTACTCTGGAGGAGAAAAATTTATTTTTAATACCTTCCAAGATAAATATTTGATAGGGACAAACAGACATGGGAAAGAAATGAGATAAATTTTAAGACAGTATATATGCCATTACAGGATACCAGTCCTTAATGGTATACATTAATGTGTTCCTATAAGCTGTTGATGCCAGTTACTCTCTACACCCTACCTGCCCTCAGTGGGGCAGCAGCTCACTGTGAAGAGCACACCAGAATGCTCTTAGAGCTCTGAAGGTCAGGTAGGAGTCTTTCTTCTCCAGTGTGGGAGGGAGCTGTTATGACATGATGGCATGAAGGGAAAAAAAACCCAAAGGAGTAGTGTACTAAACGGAGATCGGACTCTGGTCTGGTTTCTCGATTTGAAATGTCAGATCAGTGAATCTGGGCATTGCAGTATTTTTAAAGTGTCTGCATACACAGGCCTTCCTTTAGATCACTCATCTGTCTAATTCTGTGTCCTTTAGATCACTCATCTGTCTAATAATTACTTGGGAAAGGATTGTCTGTTTTGAGCACTGTCATCAGAAACAAAAGCATTTGGTGACTCCTCTGGAATAGACTACTGTGGAGTCAGCTCTGTATTTTGGGACACAATTTTCAGCTGGGGTCAGAATTTGGGTTATGAATTTCCTTTAGGTTGTTCTGTCAGTAGAGGGCACCACAGTTATGTATTTACACTCACCTTTCCCTCGCCTACACCCGCAGAACAAATGTTAAAGAGACGGGCAGCACTATCATTAAGACAGGTAAGGATTCTGCACCAGTGAAGGATCTTGAATACAAAGACAAGTTTTTGCTCTCAATGTGAGAAGCTCACTCTAAAAAGCAGTAAAAAGTAAGAGATGTTGCTTGTTGTATGGTTAAGATCAGATACTGATTTTGCATGTAGCTAGGACTTAGTACCTTAGGACAATATATGAGTAGCAGACATTGCAACTCCTAGTATCCTTCCTTTATTTCATTAATATATCACTTTTTTCTTTATGATATCACATAATATTAATATTCCTAATCTGAATTTTGTACTGTTTTCTCTACCATTGTTTTCTGTCAAGTCTTTACTTTCTAATCATATGCCGTTACATACAAACACATAACAGGGAAACAGTAAAAGAACAGAGGGGACGAGTGAGAAACAAACAGTGTGGAGCAGAGAAAAACATGATAAAATGTGCCGAGCCTTCTGTTACACAGATGTGAGCATGGCATTGCCATTGTGAGCACAATACACATATAAAACAGTGCTGAAACAGGTCACACAAATCCACTGAAACTTCATGAACTCTTAATTGCACAAAACACTTGAAGAAACAAATGATGATTATCTGAAATAATTTCTTAACATTCATTCTAGTCCTCTCATTTTTTAAAAAATCAGCCAAACGACAGAACATTAGTTTCTTTCTCCCTTGTTGTTTTTTCGTTTTTTT